>JAFVLL020030306.1:0-39888 GCA_021397915.2 Tor tambroides | reverse complement strand
AAGGATTTGCAACCAAGTATTAAAAAGTGAAAGTTTGATTTATTATTATTATTCTGTCCCATTACTTTTGGTCCCTTAACAAGTGGGAGGCACATTGCAAACTGTTGTAATTCCTACACCGTTCACCTGATTTGGATGTAAATACCCTCAAATTAAAGCTGACAGTCTGCAGTTAAAGCACATCTTGTTCATTTCATTTTCATTTCATTTGAAATTCATTGTGGTGGTGTATAGAGCCAAAAATGTTAGAATTGTGTCGATGTCCCAATATTTATGGACCTGACTGTACATAGTGTATATATATATATGTACATAAATAATAATAAAAGTTACAAAAACACAACAAAAATACTAAGATTTTAACTACAATTAAAATACAAAATAAAAAAATATTAATAAAAACTATTATGGTATCTGAACAATTCTAAAATAAACATTGAGCAATTAGTTTCAGAGGTTGAGCAAGTTTTTTCATTTTGATTATTAGGACAAAAATATTTTTATTTAGAATTAAGTGTACACTACTGTGCATCGTTTGACACCGAAGACTTTAAAAAAAGACGTAAAAAAATCAGCGATTGATATATAGTTTATTTATAGTTATTTTCAAAGCTTCAGTGTGCTGTCAAAAAACCTTCATTATGGTTTATTTAATTGTAACAAATAAGTTCTTGTTAAAAAGTAACCAAAATTAAAAATATTTTGCTTATAATTTCTGCACAGGAGAGATTTGGTGTTGTTTCCAAACAAAAAGGAAATATATCGGTATCGGCCAAAATGATTTGAAAAATATCGGCATATTGGTTATCGGCAAAATCCAATATTATGCATCCCTAAAATAAATCCAGCTTTGGTGAGCATAAGAGAGTGTAATAAGAAAACAAATAAGGTCCGTTTTGATTTCAGTGGTTGGTTCTCTCACTCGTTTATTGACTTGACAATTTCTAATTTCTCTGGTCCGCTTGACAGATCCTGCACTTCACGAGTGAAAAAAGCTCATGTCATCAGAAATTGTACAGCACATGGAGATTGACTTTTATGACTTTGAGATGAACTGTAATCTGCTGCTGCTGCTTCAGACAGGTCGGTTCTGCCTGAGAAATAATGCCACCCATTACCCATAATGACTGCCATGGGAAGGGCTGGTGACAGGCTTCACTCCTACACACTCCTTTCATTTTTTTAGTCTTTGGCCGGGCATCCTGATAGCATTACAAAACTCGCTCTCGGGATCTTAAGATCAAGTACGTTATGTTGAGATGGATCCAGCACCTGTTTCCCAAAGCAGCGTGTGGATCGCCTGTTAAACAGAGCTGAAGTGCTTCGTTATGGGAGCTGTCGAGCCCAAAGAAGGCCAAAACATTTGCCAGTATAGTTTCTCTCCAACACAAAATTCTGGCAGATGGAAAATGCATGTTATCTTTTCTGCATGTTAAACGTTAAAACATTTAGCTCCTACTGAATATAGTTTGCATAAATGAATAAATGTAAATTTAGAAATGTTCACATGAATTTGTGCAACCATGATCATTTTAAGATGCTGAAATGAACTAAAGCTTGAAATTTCCAGCCAAATCAAACAGACAAGCCTTCAATTATGACTTTCAGTAATGAATCAATATAAATCATTATTGCAGACTTTTCACAGGGTTATAATCGTTAAGTAAATCTAAATTTAGAAAACCTTTTTTTGTTTATTAAAATAAAGCTGAAATAAAGCAAAAATATTAGATGAAAAACACTGCTAATTTTCATCCAGTTTAAGTTGAAACACTAAAATGACTAACTGGACATAAAACAGCAACTAAAACTTAAAGTAAGTAAAGCAAATTAAATAGTAATATTTAAAAATGAATAAAAATGACAAAAACACAGAGACATTACTAAAAAAAAGTATTAAAATAAAAGTTATTTTTAATTAAATAAAAACAAAAAACAAAAAAAACACTGGTTTACCATTGTGGCTTGCAAGAACACGTTTTTGAACTAAGTTTAAGTTGAAGCACTAAGATTACCAGCTGGAAATAAAATAAAAACTAAAACTGAGCTAAAACTAAATAGAAGAAATAGAAGTAAATCAAATAATACTATATATAAGTATTGTTTAAAAAAAATAAAAAAAAATAAAAATGACAAATGCACAAAACAAAATTACTACAAATTTAACCAAAATGAAAATAAAAGTAAAACAAAGTATATAAAATAAAAGCTAATTCAAAATATTAATAAAAAATTATAATATTATTTAAATAATTCTAAATGAACACTGGCTTACCATCTTGACTTGCAAGAACTTATTTTAAATCTCAGTTTAAGTTGAAGCACTAAAATGATTAACTGGAAATTAAATAAACTAAAACTGAAATTAAATTAAATAGTAATATTTTAAAAAATAAAAATGACAAAAGCACATAAATAGACTAAAAATAAAAGCAAAATTGAAAGTATTAAAATAAAAACTATTTTAAAAACTATAATATTATTTAAATGATACTAAAATAACACTGGCTCAGTATCATGACACTCAGATTTTTTTATACAGTATACTGGCTCAATTATTCATTTTTATTGAAAATTAAATGAGAGCTCTGACGTACAAATATAGTGTACAACAATCAAAATGCATTAAAATCATTTTTTCGTTGTCCTCTAATGAACTGAAAGCAAGTTGAAAGATGCATTAAAGTTGCAGGTAATGGACTTGTGAGCGGTCTGATACTCAGATAATGATGCTTTTGGAAATGTGCCGTGGAGATTAAGAACTACTTACAGTACATGCTACTAACCTTCCAGACGTAAAGCTTCAGGGAGCCCAGTTTCTTTCCTTCTTTCTTCATTTCACAATTAATCGCGGTTTTGACAGTGGAAACAGCTCTGAGCTTTGTGATGTGCTTTAAACTTGTGTTTTTTTCCGGAGAGAAGTACATTAAGAGCGCCTGAAGCCCGGGCGTCACACTGTGCCGTGTCAGCCTTTCGCCTTTATCTCCTTCAGTTCGCATCCATGTGATTCCAGAAATAAGTGTTTGTCGGAGTTGTCTACCAGTAATCATTCAATTATGTGTTATCGTTTGAAAACACAAAGTCTGGCGTCACGCAGAGAGGTCTTATCAAGGCCAGCTTTAATTAGAAATCTGGTGGGAAAGGGACACCCTCAAGAGGGGAGAAGGCATGCTTTGTCAAGACCTTCATGCATCATTTAATGGCAGCCAGGATAAACGGAGCCTATCAAATGGAAAGGAGATGATGATCTGAGCCAAATGGGAAAACACAGCACGCTTGTATGTGTTTGTGTGTGTCTGACGCGCCGTTCTGGTGTTATGCATTATTTAATAATCTCTCGCTGTATACTTTTCTTAATATGTGTTTTTCGGTGCATCTGCAAACATATGTCCTGAGGGGCTGTTGACATTGGATGCGTTCATGCATTCTGTCTGCGCTGATTTCTAATTGGGTTTGTGTAAATGTGCACTAGATGGACGTCCTTGGTGAGTCTTTCCTTTAATGCAGTACATTTTTTGTACCATAAACATATGCAGGTTAAATATTAAACTAACAAATTTACAGATTAGTTATTTAGCTTTGAAAGTAGGGCTGAATTTGAACATGAATCGTGTTCATTTTTGTCATATAATACTTCTGTACTTCTAACATAAAAGCTGGCAATTTATGAAGAAATATATTCCTTCGTTTTTACTTGCTCATAACATGTTTTCTTAGGAACATTGATTTAGTTAGTGTTCAGTTCATAGGTTTTTCCTGTGTTTTCAATGTCACTTTCTACTCTGTCACTCTTTTATCAAAATCCCTTAAGGCGTGTTTATTAGTTCATGACATCATCCTCCAGGAAGTGACATCGTTTTGGAGGGAAAACAACAGCACATCAGTCAGTATTAGCAATGGATTTGGGGTATTTTGTGCTATTAGTTAGTTTGAGCCACATTCATCTTGTTTTCTGAAATTATGCTAATCAGTTTGAAAATTAAGTTTATTAATATTTTGAATTAGCTTTTATTTTTATATTTTCCATTTTCATTTTAAGTGTAGTTTAAGTTTTAAAATTTTATATGCTTTTGTCAGGGCTATTTTAGTTAGCTAAAACAAAAATTAAAACCATGAAAGAACTTGAAATAAAATAAACTTAAACTAAAAATAAATAAAGTAAAAAAAAATCAATAAATAAAAATCTTATTCTATTTGAGCTAGTTGCTAAGGCAACATTTATCATTTTCATTTAGTTTAACTTGATACTAAATAACTAAATCTAAAACTTCATAAATATTAATATTAATAAATATTAATGAATAAAATCTAGAAATTAAATTTAAAAACGTACAAAACAACAAAATTACAAAACTTTAACTAAAATTATAATGAAAATATAAAATATAAAAATATATTAAATCTCACTAATACTAAAATAACATTTATTTATTTATTTATTTGTAGTTATTTTTTATTTTAGCACTTCGGTCCCACTTTATATTGTGTCTCTAATACCTGTGTACTTACGTAGTAACAAGATGTGTATGTAGAATGTAACCACAGTGTAAGTACTCACTGGTACGTAGTGTCTACAGCTCTAATGTTTGTGTAACTGCAAATATGTAACAACCCACTGAATGGTATGTGTAAGTACAAATGTGTAACAGGACATTGGTAACAACACTTTTTGGTAATGAAAGTACAAATGTGTAACAGGACTAACAGCACTTTTTGGTAAAGAAAGTGTTACACTTTATATTAAATAGACAATTCCTATGGATTTACCATGTAATTACTTTGATGTTACACAGCAGCGGCCAGTAAGTTAGGCTTTGCATATAACTTGTGGTTGGTGTCCAGCATGTTACACTTTATATTAAGTGGACAGTTCCTGAGGAGTTACCATGTAAGTACACTGGTATTACAGTGGTGCACCAACTCCACCAACTTGAGATCCAACTCCTCCCACTTTACATATCCCTAAACCTACCCGGTTCCACCCCCTGGATCCCATTCCACCCCTAAACCTACCCATCTCCACCTCCTGGATCAAATTGTTCCAATTACTCTTATACATACTGTTGTTACAAAATGTAGTTATATAATTCCTGTTACACGAGTACTTAGTGAAGTCAAAAAAAGTGTTGTTACCAATGTCCTTTTAGGGACAAAAAAGCACACCACAGCTCCAGAGATATGGAAGTATTTAATTATGTTCTCACCACAGGTGACATTTCGAGCTTAAACACTCTTAAACGCTCCTTTTACATATTTGTACTTACACATACCATTTTGAGGGTTGTTACATGTGTGTAGTTACATAAATATTACAGCTGTAGATACTATGTACTAATGTGTACTTACACTGCGGTTACATACTACGTACACATCTAGTTACTATGTAAATACACAGGTATTAGGGACACTTAATATAAAGTCAGACCGCACTTCAATTTAAACATATTTATTTCAGTTACAGTGCCTATAGAAAGTCTTCATACCCCTTAATTTTTTTCACATTTTGTTGTGTTGCGTTATTATGTTAAACTGCTTTAAATTACTTTTTTTTCCACATAAATCTACACCCCACTCACCATAATGACAAAGCAAAAACCGGATTTATCACAACTTTGCAAATTTATTAAAAAGGAAACACTGAAAAAAATGACATTGCACAAGTCTTCATACCCTTTGCTTTGACACTTGAAATTTAGATCAGGATCATTCCAGTTTCACTGGATCGTCTTTGTAATGTTTCTATACTCCGACTGGAGTTAACCTGTCACAAATTCAGTTGATTGGACATGATTTGGAAAGGCACACACACACCTGTCTATATAAAGTTTAACAGCTGAAATGGATGTCAGAGCAAAAACTAAGCCATGAGGTCAAAGGAATGGCCTGCAGAGCTGAGAGACAGGATTGTGTTGAGAACAAAAATTCTTCTGTGTTGAAAGTTCACAGGAACATTTGGCCTCCATAATCCTTAATGGATGAAACAATCAGGACTCTTCCTAGATCTAGCCTCCTGGCCAAACTGAGCAATCGAAGGAGAAGGGTCTTTGTTAGAGAGGTGATCAAAACATTGATGGTCACTCTGGTTGAGCTCCATGATGTTATATGGAGATAGGAGAAACTTACTGAAGGACAAACATCACTACAACACTCCACCAATCTGGGCTTGATGACAAAGTGACCAAACTAAAGCTTCTCCTCAGTAAAGATACATAAAACCCTGATTGGAATTTACAAAAATGCACCCAAATAACTCTCGGACTATGAAAAAAAAGATTCTCTGGTCTGATGAACCTCAATCCCTTATTCTTGTCTGAGGGAAACCAAGCACCGCTTATCATCTGCATAAAACCATCCCAACGGTGAAGCATGGTGGCGGCAGCATCATGCCGTGGGGATGTTTTTCAGCGGCAGGGACTGGGGAAGTGATCAGAGAAGACGGAAAGCTAAATGCAACTAAATATAGAGATATCCTTAATGAAAACCTGGTTCAGAGCGCTCAGAACTTCATGGCCTGAAAGTTCACCTTCCAACATGACAATCACCCTCACACAGCCAAGGCAGTGCAGGAGTGGCTTAGGGACGACTCTATGAATGTCCTCGAGTGGCCCAGCCACAGCTGGGACTTGGAACCAATCAGACATCGTTGGAGAAACCTATAAATAGCTGTCCACCGATGGTCCCCAGCCAACCTGACAGAGCTTCAGATGATCTAAAGAGAAGAATGGCAAAAAAACCTAAATGCAGATGTGCAAAGCTTATTGCATCATACCCAAAAAGACCTGAGGCTGTAATTGTTGCCAAAGTGCTTTAACTAAGTTTTGAGTTAAGGGTATGAAGACTTGTGCAATGTCATTTTTTCAGTGTTTCCTTTTTAATAAATGTGCAAAGTTGTGATAAATCCGGATTTTGCTTTGTCATTATGGTGAGTGGGGTGTAGATTTATGTGGGGAAAAAAGTAATTTAAAGCAGTTTAACATAATAACACAACATAACAAAATGTGGGGGAAAAAATGAAGGGGTATGAAGGCTTTCTATAGACACTGTAGTTGCCAAGGTAAAGAAAGTTTTCATCTAATACTTATATTTTATTTTATTTCAGATGTCTTTCAATTAATAAAAATGATTATTAATAGCATTAATTAACTTTAGCTTTTTATTTCCACCCTGTTAATTTTCTTTTTCTGATCATTGTACGAAAAAATCTGAAAATGACAACACAAGCATATTCAGGGGGTTTTTTGGGGGGTTTTTTTTTATAAAAGTGTTATTTAATTCCACTGTGGGCTATTTTTAATACAAAATATGTCCTGCGTAAAGTCTGAAAGCCATTATTTACATCCAACCACTGGTGGATTAAAGTTTTAATGGCCTGTCTTATGAAACTCGTACTGCACTCGTGCCATTTTGATAGTTTCTATAGAAATGCAGTTTTGTAAATTGAAAATGTCATGTGTTAAAGTAGAAATGTCTTTATTGGTTAGGCGTTTGAGCAGCCTGCTTTCAGATCAGTGCGAGACTATAAATCACAGCCCTTCCTCTCTGATGTATAGAGGACAGTATAATTGCTCTCTTTACTGAGTAGACTGCAGAAAGCTAAACCTAGCGGCTAGAAGAAATGGATGCCACCGCTTTGATGAATAGGTGTCTTCGCATTGTTCCTCTACTACGGATTTGCCCCCCGCAGAACCATAAATCACCATATACATTCTATCTTCTGGTTGTTTTGTGTAATTATTTCACTGGTTTGTAACGTCTCCCCGAGGTTCAAGATATGACTTGTATTTCCCTTTCATGAATATACATGGCTTTGCTGGATGATTTGCAATGCATGCCAAATGGGAAGGGGGTGACTGCTTTCGGCAATGCAAGTCAAATTTGAATGAGTTCGGGCCTAGCTTGGATCCTGCCTGTAAAAACTGAAGGAAGCGTTGTTTTTCAACATTTCCTTGGGAATTTAGCAGTGTTTCAGTGCATTATCTCCGGCGGATCTCATTAGATTTCAGGTACAGCAATGTCTTCCTGTGTGGCTGCTTGTTCTGCTGCAGTGTGCTTCAACTTATGTTTTTTTAACATGGTAAATATATGGGATGTTGCTAGTAGAAGCTGATCTTTTATTAACGTACTACTGAGATATTTACCTGACAGCTTGTATTGCAACTTTGTATTGCAGGTAGCATGAAGATAACTCATGCAGTGACACAGAGGAACTGAATTGTAATTCAACAGAGGAACTGCATTAGTCCAACACAAGTTTTTTGACAAAACATAATGACAGCTTTAATTTTGACTAATTGTGCCTTTTTCTCCTCAAATGATTAGACATGCTTTTCTAAACAAAGTAAAACAATAAAAACAATTAACAGCCATCAAAACAGATTTTAATTATGTCATACAGCTTGATAAAAAGTCCACTACATTGTCTTTACAGAACTATAAAAATAAATGTTGACATGAAAATCTGATCATTTATAGCATACTGGAAGTGTTTTTCCATAATCATTCATAATATGAATGTTGACCCTCATGTTGTGTTCCGGTCATTTTGACCCAGAGAGCATTTTCTTTTTCTCGGAAATGCTAGTAAATGTTATCACATTAGACTAAAACTTACTGACTTTGCTCACACAGAGTATAATTTGGATATGTTTTGTACTTTTTAGGAGATTTTTCCCAACTTGTTAGACTTGTGATGTTACTGGTCCAACAAATTACTTGTAAATCTCTCAATACCTTATATTATTACCAAATATTGGATTAAATCTTTTTGTCAGCGTGTTTTCTTTCAATTAGCACAGGGTTTGTTCTTCTTTTTGAAGCTGTTTGTTACTTTTTCATGGATTACATGTTTACATATTATTCACACAATGGCAGTAAATTATTCATAATTTGTTGATTCACCCCAATTCTTATTCCTTTTTTCATTTAAATGTTCCTTTCTAAACGAACCTACCACTTATATACAATATAACAATTAGACTAACAATTATGCTAGTTACTAAACACCACAGATACATAGCTGTGACATTTCTTTACATCCAGATACCTTTGCTAATTATTAATATTGGAAGGCTGGACAAAAATATTTCAAACCTGGAAGACTTTGGCCATGTAATGTCATGTTTTCATGTTTATTAATGTTTGTTCATGTAATGTAGGGATTCCCAACGTTTTGACATTTTTATAATGCCATTAAATATTAGCTTTTCATGAACACCTTACAGTTTTTTTCACGAACTTGGTTGGGAAACTCTGCTGTTATGTTTAATGTATTTCCTGATATTGATAAAGAATGAAATATATTTTCTTTTGTTGTTGTTGTTGTGTTTAATCAATATGGTGCACAATGATCACATTAAAGTCTGTGATAAAGAAGTTAGGTTAAATGTAATCGAAAAGTAGTCAGACTACAATACCTAAAAATAAAGGTGCTTCACGATGCCATAGAAGAACCTTTTTGTCTAAATGGTTCCATAAAGAACTTTTAACATCTGAAGAACCTTTCTGTTTCACAAAAGCTTCTTTGTGGTGAAAGAAGGTTCTTCAGATTATAAAAAGGTAAGCAAGAGATGGTTCTTTAAAGAACCTTTGACTGAATGGTTCTTTGTGGAACCAAAAAGGGTTCTTCTATGGCATCGCTTGAAGAACCTTTTGAAGCACCTTTATTTTTAAGAGTATAATATGTTACTAACTACAATTTTGGTCATACAATTTGTTAATAATTTACCCAGCAATTTCCACTGAAGAAGTGAGGTGCATAAGCTCACATCAGTGAAACCTATGAGCAATCCGTTTCACAAAGAAATACAAAACCTGTGCTAACTGAAAGAAAACAAGTTGACAAAAAGATTGAATCCAAGATTTGATTGTAATAGCATAATGACAGATTTACAAGCAAAGGCCATGAAATTTGTTAAAGGCCTATCATTTTTGACTGGGAACAGCAAATTAGGAAAATAATTTTCAGCATAGCTTAAGGGTTAATTTTTGAAATGTAGTGAAAAAGAATGAAAGTACAATTTAGACCATTTGTAGCTTTATAGTCATACATGCTGTTGCGCTTATAAAAGTGGAAAATAGATTTTTAAAGAGTGCATGTCACTGATGTAAGGAAGCGCCAAAATGGAGGCATTTTATTGACCTATTGGCTCTTGATATATTTGCAGTATGCTTGTAATTATGCAAAACTATTGATGAAAAATATTAGAGAAGGGATTAGTCACAGAGATGTGAAGCCGGGTTAAATCAATGCAAGAGAGATTAAAAATGCTATTATGATTGAAAGCCAATCTGCTGCATGTTTCTGCCAATGGTGTTTTTTTTTTTAGCAGCGTTTGGACAAAGTGAGGAAGGTCGGCACTGAGGAACTGACTAACATTTTGCATTCAAAGCTGGAAAATACAACAAACGGGCCTGTTGCATTTCAGTTTAACTTTTTATGTTGTAATTTAGGTTTCGAAATACAAAACAACCACGCAAACGGAATTGATGGTTTGCCTATGTCATTTAAAACATCTTCATCTGAGTATTTCCCCACTCTTTTTGGCAATAATCACACTGCTGGTGCTTATGTAAACAGACAGTGAGTCATTTGCGAAGCGGAAACTAGAGAGAATGGTTTTACTATCATTTAGTGAACATTTGGATGGCCGTGTGTTTGGCAGATGTGTCGATACTTGTGTGTGTGAGTGACAGGCTCTAAGTACTGTGTGGGATTCTGTGAGTCTCTGGCTGTCATCCCACTGTTCTGTTGCCATGGTGATCGCCTGCCAATCACACAAATGAGCGCACCTGTTGAATCAATTAGCGTTACATATAGCAGTTTTTTCTTTATTTATTTTCCCATCGATGCTCATCATTGTTACATTTGGCTGTAGTGCTAAGGAGAGATTCAGTAACACTAAAAAAGCTATTTAGACCCGTGGCTCTGTTCCAGAACCTAGTGAGCTGCCTATATAGGCAGCCTATTAAGGCATCATTGGAGAACAAAGAGTGCCTTTATCACAAACTACCTTGTTTTGGATAAATTCACATGTTTCCAAGGCAAACCCTGAATGCTTTGTGAATTATAGTTCATATAGCATGCTATGAACTATGTATTTTATGCTTATTAGTTTTTATCATTGACTAAATCTAAAAAGTACTTTACAGTATAACACTTTACTTTAAGGTTCTATTTGTTAATATTATTTAACTGCATTAGTTAACATGAACTGTTTACACAAAGTGTTTACAAATCGTAGTTAATGTTAATTTAGAAATTTACTAATACATTACAATTAAATGTTGCATCTGTTTATAATATATATATATACATATATATATCTATATTATTTTAGCTAATTGCAAATACAACATTTGCATTCTCATTTGCACTTAGTTTAGTATTAATGCAATTAAACTAAAATTGATTTTTTTTTTATTAAGATAAAAACCAGATGTATAAAAACCTTATAAAAATGACAAAACAAAGAATCTAGTTCATGATGTTAACAAAAACTATATTAGTATTTTAATGATTACACTGTTAGCTTAGCAACATACCCACTCCAAATTCTGTTGTAATCAATTGTAAATTGAATGTTTTGCACTTTGTGTGAGATGCTATATGATGCACAGATGATGATTGTTCCAAATCATTCACTTATGAGTCTTCATAACGCTCTGAATGCTGCATATGTAGACTATAAACATCAAGGCAGCACACTAGGTTTTGGAACAGAGCGTGCATGTTTAATTTTCTCAATTGATTCAGCCTTAGACAGGGGTCCCTGAATAAATCAATTCATATACAAATTCATCAGCTTATGAAACAAAAGCAGTGCGTGTACCTCACACTTTCATTCTGTAGCAACAAAAACCAATATGAGTGTTTCTATCAAGCTCCTAAAGAAAGAAATTAGCAGATAACAGCCTCATTTACAAGAGGAGCACAGCATATTGGCGCTTTATATTATATTTGCAATAGGCTGGTAATTATGCAAAACTATTGATGAAAAATATTAGAGAAGGGGTTAGTCACAGAGATATAAATCCGGCTTAAATCAATGCAAGAGAGATTGAAAATGCTATTATGATTAAAAGCCAATCTGCTGTATATTCCTGCCAATGGTGGGTGAATTGAAAAAAATGACTGGCCATAAAACTGCTTTTTGCCGTATTTTGTCCCTAAGAATAGGATTTATAGTTGTGGCAAACAGCACAGGTGTCGCTCAGGATGAGTCAGTCTCTGTGTCTGGGTGAATCTGCACCTGTCACAAAAAATATGAAGATGGATTGGGATTTTTTGTTATCAGACATGTTTACAAGACAATCTCTTCTGCTAACTATATATATATATATATATATATATATATACACACACACACACACAGTGCCATGAAAAGGTTTTTGCCCCCTTCATATTTGTCACACTTAAAAGATTCAGTTCATCAAACTAATTTTAATATTACACAAAAGATAACCCGAGTAAATAAAAAATGCAGTTTTGCAATGATGATTTCATTTATTGAAGGGAAAAAAGCTGTCCAAACCTGCCTGCCACTACGTGAAAAAGTAATTGCCCCCTAAATCTAGTAACTGTTTGTGCCACCCTTTGCAGCAACAACTGCAATCATGCGTTTGCGATAACTGGCAATGAGTCTTTCACATCGCTGTGGAGGAATTTTGGCCCACTCTTCTTTGCAGAATTGTTTTAATTCAGCCACATTGGAGGGTTTTCAAGCATGAAAGGACTGTTTACGGTCATGCCACAGCATCTCAGTCGGATTTAAGTCCGGACTTTGATTTGGCCACTCCGAAACCTTAATTTTCTATTTCTTGAGACATTCAGAGGTGGACTTGCTGATGTGTTTAGGATCATTGTGCACTTGAGCTTGAGGTCACAAACTGACAGCCGGACATTCTCCTTCAGGATTTTCTGATAGAGAGCAGAATTCATGGTTCCATCAATTATGGCAAGTCGTCCAGGTCCTGAAGCTGCAAAGTAGCCCCAGACCATCACACTACCACCACCATGTTCGACTTTTGGTATGATGTTCTTTTTATGAAATGCTGTGTTGGTTTTACGCCAGATGTAACGGGACACACATCTTCCAGAAAGTTCAACTTTTGTCACATCAGTCCACAGAATATTTGCCCAAAAGTCTTGAGGATAATCAAGATATTTTTTTGGCAAATGTGAGACGAGCCTTTGCGTACTTTTTGGTCAGCAGTGGCTTTTGCCTTGGAACTCTCCCGTGAATGCTGTTTTTGCCCAGTCTCTTTCTTATTGTTGAATCATGAACACTGATCTTAATTGAGGCAAGTGAGGCCTGCAGTTCTTTAGATGTTGTTCTGAGTTCTTTTATGACCTCCTGGATGAGTAGTCATTGCGCTCTTGGAGTAATTTTTGTAGGCCGGCCACTCCTGGGAAGGTTCAACACTGTTCCAAGTTTTCTCCATTTGTGGATAATGGCTCTGACCGTGGTTCGCTGGAGTCCCAAAGCCTTAGAAATGGCTTTATAACCCTTTCCAGACTGATACATGTCAACTATTTTGTTTCTCATCTGTTCTTGAATTTCTTTAGATTGTGGCATGATGTGTTGCTCTTTAAGCATGCTTCACTTTGTCAGACAGTTTCTATTTAAGTGATTTCTTGATTCAGCAGGTCTGGCAGTTCATCAGGCTTGGGCGTGGCTAGTGAAATTTAACTCAGCTTTCTAAAATAATGTGGTTAATCACAGTTCTTTCATGATTTAACAGGAGAGGGGAATTAATTTTTCACATAGGGCCAGGTAGGTTTGGACAGCTTTTTTCCCTTAATAAATGAAATCATCATTTAAAAACTGCATTTTGTATTTACAAAATTTTATTTTATTCTTGTCATCGGCCTGGCCAACCCTTGACTGGTCAGGATGTGACAATATGGAATTTGTGAAATCCATGTGGAATATTACTAGGGAAAAAATTAGATAAATATTTGATGAAAAATATATGCAATATACTTGATAATGATAATGTGATCCTTTCTGCATTAAACAAGACATTTAGTGAGACAAAATGTAGGGCAGGTTTTTGTTTCCTTCTTATTCAAATGATAGGATTGCTAAGGTATTAAAAAAAACAGAAAATAAGAAGTCATTGCAAATTACTACAAATTACATTTTTCCCTTTACAATGACATTCATTGATGAATTGCAGAATAAGAGCAGGAATGTGTATAAAGAAAGTAAATTGGGTGAATTGTGAAGCGATGTTGACTTTAATCTCAGAGGCTGTATGTACTGGATTTATTTACAGCAATTTTAAACCTGCCACAATTTCTTATTAAGTCAATCAAAGGCGCTTTAAACCCCTCACAGCAAATCAATAGCATAAAATGCATTCGGTCCAAGAGTGAGCTTTGAATGCATCTCGGGCTAAAACCAAGTAATAAATTGAATCCACACGCTGCTTATCTTAGTAGAGTCGAGATCTGTGGCCGTTTCTTGTTTTAACAGGGGCATTTGGCCTACTGAGGTCGTTATCTGCTTTTACAGACAGAATTTTCTCCCTGTTTTTCTGATAAACACGCCGTGATTGTGAAATTATCTCATTCAGTGTGTGTGTGTGTGTGTGTGTGTGTGTTTGGTGCTGGCAGCTCATCTTGTAGGCTGCCTAGAGAATGATGTTATCTTGGGACAAAGCCGAAACTTTCATTCAGGTTAATATGTTGGAGTTTGCTGCACTAGATGTGGATATGAACACAGGATAACACTAGTTTTATCACTACACTTCCAATATAGATAGCGCGTGTGTGTGTGTGTGTGTGTGTGTGGATACACGCTAAAGTAATGCCATCCGCTCACCTGTTCTTCATATAAAATGGTTTTCATGTCATACCTTTGAGGAGGGAGAGATTTCAGAGTGATTTTAAAGTCATTTCATAGATTGACATTTACTTCCACCTGGTCTGGACTCAACGTGAGTTTAGCGGTGAGGGGAAAATTTCTTTCATTTCTGCACGGCAGATGGTCACCAATTCTGCCGAACTACTGTGAAGTTTAATGGCAGCGTTCATATCAGCATAAAGCCATAAAGAGACCACTGCAGCTTTGCAGTTTTTTGATTTTGATGGTTATTTGAAGTCGGCATGAAAACTGACCCTATTTATTTTTTTATGCATCTGTGCAAGTATATGCACACACACACACACACACATATATATATATATATATATATACAGTGTATATATATATATATATATATATATATATATATATAATGTTTTTTTCATGTATCACATCACAAACATTTGTTTATGGATTCATTTATGCATTTGCAAGATGATTTCCCTGCAGTTTTCCATAGAACGGCTCTGCATAAGCAAATGATCTTCTTAAAGATCTGCCTTTCATTAAGAAGTCATTAACAAACATTATAATAATACTTAACAGATCATTAGCTCAAGTATATTCAAATATGATTATGCATGGAAATATATCAATCAAAGTTTCATGGCAAAGTTTCATTAACCCCTCAGAGGACGCTCAGACAACTGTACAGAATTCATATATCACTAGACAATGTTTATTGTTAAATATATTAAGGTTCTACAATATATAAATATATTGTGGAAACTTAAATTCCTGTAGAGCTGCTTTGCAACGATTTGTATCGTAAAAAGCGCTATACAAATAAACCTGAATTGAATTGAATTGAATTGAATGGCAGCTCTCTGAATGTACATTAACTAATGATCTGTTGAGATTCATATAATGTAATAATGTTTATTGACTACATTTTTATGTTTTATGAAGGAAATATGAGTAGTTCTTTCACATGCAAACACTACCGTGGGTGGTTGCTAGGGTGTTGCTATGTGGTTGGTCAGTGTTTTGACTGTTTTTTTATGTTTTGCTGTGCAGTCTCTGGTCTATAAATGGCTGACATACCCAGTTGACAAATGTAGGTTATAAAAACATTGTGAGAACCTTGTTTTTAAATATTCAAAAAAAAAAAAAAAAAAAGGGTTAAAATGTCCAGTTTTCTTTTCATCATTATAACATTATTTAAAAGTCACAAAAATGTTTCTTATAACATTCTAATAACATTATTTTCACCCCAAATATAACGTTTATTATAATACTCATTTTATTTTTAATAACGTTTTCTCTCAACACTGAGGATGTTTAAGTACAAATAGCATCATAAGGATGTTCAAAGAATGTTGATCTCAGAACGTTCTCTCAACGTTATATAAAATAAAAATTATGTCATGCGAGTGTTTAGAACAGTGACGTTGTAAAAATATTTTTCTCAACATTATGATGATGTACATCAACTATTAATAATGTTATAAGAATGTTCCATAAACATTACTTTAAAAAACATTAGTGAAAGTTGTGAGAACGTTCTCTGTTAGCTAGGTAGCTCCTTCAGTGTCAGTCTGTGGGATTTTCTCAGCTGTTTTATCGTCTGACAGGTGAAAATCCAGCAACTTAGAAAGCACTAGCACACCTCTTCTCAACAAGAGATGTGATTTGAGAAATCATTCATGTCTGGAGCACAAAATGCTCTGAGTTACACTATAAAGAGTAATACTTTATGGTAGGGATTTTTTCAAAACTTCGTCTCCAAGTATGAGTAATAATGATAGTGATACCACTAATGAAAATTAAGATGAATTTTTGCAAAAATCACTCATTGAAATATGTAGCAATATCCCCTTTAGACCTGTAGCATTCCCAAAGCTCAATACTTGGCCACGTTTTGTGTGTTCAGAGATGACGCTGAGTTTCCATCTCCTGCTGCACATGCTTCATCACTGCCAGCTCTGTTTAAAGCAGAGCGGCTGCCGTATGTAACTTCTCTATTCAATCTCCTTCATGAGCTGTCATGATGCTTTCTCATCATAGAGCTTCAGAGCTGAGTTTAGGCTTGTTAACTAAAACAAAACGATACTGCACTGATTGAGAAAGACAGATTGTTTTGAGACATGTCCAATGTAACAAAACTGGAGACGCCTGATAGAATCACAGAAACCAGGACTTTGGGATTTTGATCTAATGTGTGTTTAGGGGGATCGGGGCTTGTTGTCACACTGTTGTTGCAGGGACTTTATGTCAAGTGGAAGTCTGTATTCTCTGTTTTACAGTATGTTAATGTTTGAGCAAGCTGTCTATATATTATCTGTGATATGCTTTACATTTACATGTTTTTATATTATATTATTATATCCTTTATATATTATTTATATTTTAATGTTATTTTATACAGATCTTTAGACCTTAATCATGGTTTTTGTGCTTGGATGTTTTTTTTCATGATATCTTGTGCTTCATAATTGTTTTTAAAAAGCCATGTTTAATCAAATTGTTTTCATGTTTTTTCCCCTCTAGATGATGCATCCTCCCGCTGTATACTATTATGGTGAGTATAATTTATATGATAATCATAATAATTTGGATATATAATTCTATCTATCTATCTAGTTATCTATAAATTTTAATTTAAAATTTTAAAAATATATTTTTTCTATCAATATTAAAAACAACATTTAAAAACAATATTTTACATTTTTTAAAGTTGTAAAACAGTCGAAATTGTATTTATTATTATTTGCGTGATTTTATTTGTTATTATCAAATGTTAATAATTGAAAATGTATATTTCTGTTTTTAAAATGCTGTTTAATAAAAAATTTATATTTTCTTTGTCTAGATGCGGCATCTTCCAGCTATATAGTATAATGATAAATGGTGAGTAAAAGCTATTTGGTATACATATATATACCACAAAACCGCATATATACCTCACATACCTCACACACATACCTCAAAACCACAAAAAAACCACTGGAGCACAAAACCAGTCTTAAGTCGCTGGGGTATATTTGTAGAAATAGCCAAAAATACATTGTATGGGTCAAAATTATTGATTTTTCTTTTATGCCAAAAATCATTAGGACATTAAGATCATTTTCCATGAAGATCTTTTGTAAATTTCCTACTGTAAATATATCAAAGCATAATTTTTGATTAGTAATATGTGACCCTGGATCACAAAAGCAGTCTTAAGTCGCTGGGGTATATTTGTAGCAATAGCCAAAAATACACTGTATGGGTCAAAATGATCAATTTTTCTTTTATGCCAAAAATCATTAGGATATTAAGTAAAGATCATGTTCCATGAAGATATTTTGTAAATTTCTTACCGTAAATATATCAAAACTTAATTTTTGATTAGAAAATATGCATTGCTAAGAACTTCATTTGAACAACTTTAAAGGCAATTTTCTCAATATTTTGATTTTTTTGCACCCTCAGATTTCAGATTTTCAAATAGTTGTATCTCAGCCAAATATTGTCCTGTCCTATCATAACCATACATCAATGGAAAGCTTATTTATTCAGCTTTCAGATGATGTATAAATCTCAATTTTGATATTTATATATATTGTTTGTTTGTTTTTTTCAAATAATTGTATGATATTACTTTTAAAACAATTTCACTTTACATTTATTTTTAGTAAACTTGCGTGTGCCTTGCACATCCAAATATTTATTTACCCGGTCACACTTTCAGTAGATGGCAAACAACAAATTAGCTACGCATAAAGAAACGAATAATTCAGCCAGTTCAATTTTGTTTGGATTATATTACAATAAATTATTTCTTTGTAAAGTATCCCTGTTATATTTTCTGACTTCCGTAAATGTGCTGATTGGTGATCTTCCCCACTGAGAAGAAGATTCAGCCAGAAAGCCGCTATATGCCGACACAGCTCCCTTATCAAAAGTCTAAACGGCTGAAAACTTCAGAGCAGGAATCACACAGCGCTCTCATTTCCATACAGGCAACACAACAGATGACTGCTGCTTTCAAACACATGCACATTCACCACCTCATATTCTTTCATTCATTCTAACATTAACAATCTCCTGCAATGTCAGTCGATAAGAATCATAATATTTGGCTAACTGTCTATTCAGATATTTAGTTAGGCGGGGGATTTGCTGCTGTGTTCCAGCAGGAGGGATGTTCTGTATTTACTAAAGTAACCAATGTTCCTCATGTTTGGTTGCATCCTTTCTTCTCCTCGGAGGAATAGTTCAGGCAAAAGTGAAAATTCTCTCTTTTATTTACTGATTTACTTTATGTACACCTTGAAGTGGGTTTGGAATGACCTCAGGGTGAATAAATAATGACAAAATCTTCACTGCTGTCAAATTTTCTGAAAAAAAAAAACAAGTATAAATAGTCCATGTCTCTTGCATTTCTGGTCGCCTGAAGTCATATTTTATTCACTCTCTTGCAAACTATTTCATCTCAAATTTTCCAACTTGTTGATTTTAAAAGACAAGACACAACAGGCAATACCATTGTTGGTTCATGCACTGGTCTATTTAGAGATTTTGGGCTACTGTGCTTTTATAACTTGTCTTCTTTAAGACTAGATGAAAGAAAACATTCAAAATAACACATTTAAGTGTTCATTTTATTATTTTATTTTTTTTCCACTTACATGTCATGCACCAAACTTTACAGTTGTATTCTTAACTTTTTTCTTAAAACAAAGCAGTTTGTTTTTATATCATTCACTAACTTGTATAGCATTTTTTTTATAGTGTTTTATTCATTAAACGTGTTCTTTTTTTCTGACTGCTGATAGTATTCTCTAATTTATGGAGTGATAAGAGAAATCCTAAATCTGTGTATAAACCTTTAGCTCTAATATGTCAACAAAATGAAACAAGAATTGTGAACCTGACTTTATCCAATGCTCAGATTTCTTTTCTGGCGTTTTATGCAAATTACTGCATATTTGTGACCCTGGACCACAAAACCTTAAGTCGCTGGGGTATATTTGTAGCAGTAGCCAAAAATACATTGTAGGGTCAAAATTATAGATTTTTCTTTTATGCCAAAAATCATTAGGACATTAAGCAAAGACCATGTTCCATGAAGATATTTTGTAAATTTCCTTCTGTAAATATATAAAAACTTCATTTTTGATCAGTAATATGCATTGCTAAGAACTTCATTTGGACAACTTTAAAGGCGATTTTCTCAGTATTTTGATTTTTTTTGCACCCTCAGATTCCAGATTTTCAAATAGTTGTATCTCGGCCAAATATTGTCCTGTCCTAACAAACCATACATCAATGGAAATCGTATTTATTCAGCTTTCCAGATAAATTTCCCTATTCAGATAATGCATCGCTTGCATAGTTAAACAACATTTCTGAAAACTTGTAATACAAAACAGTTGTCATAATGCACTGTGATTAATCAAATGGGTAGAGTCATATAGTTATGTCTGTTAGTCAAAAATGTTTGATCTTATTGCTTATAGTAAGAAAGAGTTTGCAACTGTGTAGTTCTTTAACTTTTACTTCTGATAATTGTAAATAGGCTTCAAAATTCATAAGTGTTTATTTGTGAAGATTATCTTGAACAAAACGTGTAAGAATAAAAAAAGTCATAATCCAAAAGCCAGTATATGGCAATATAAATAATGTTGAAATGGCTAAACATCTTTTTCGAGTTTATTTGTATAGCGGTTTTCACGATACAAATCGTTGCAAAGCAGCTTTACAGAAAATGTAAGTTTCCATTTTAAAGTTTCTACATTTTATTTAGCAGTAGCTTAGTGGTGACTATGTCAAACAAACATCTAAACATCTATCATGTTTAAAATAGTGATAGATCGTGGTAGATCATGATGCAATCATCTTTTGATTTGATTGATCTAGCTCTTTTCACCAATATCAAAGCAATGCAAAAATGTGCACAACATCCAAAAGACCCAAAAGTTTGGTTCAAGCGCAGGACATTCAATCAATAGTCCACACACAGAAAATTATAACTCCAAGAACATTTAATTTCCAAGAACGTTTCAACCAATCAGGTCTTCATCAGGCACAAGGAGATATCATTTTCAGTGTTAAAAAGTTCATCTCCATTGTAAATTTCTTGACAGTCCGACAGTGTTGTAAATTTGATTAAATATCATCTAAAATAAGGGTTAATAGCATAATTCTGTGCATATTTTATTTGTCATTAAACCTTATTGTAGCTCATAGAGTACAGTGCAGCATGGCCCTTGCAACAGTAAAGTCATGGGTTCAGTTCCCCGTGAAAGCAAAACTGATTAAAAATAAGTGCAATGAATGCATTGTAAGTCGCTTTAACCACTTGTCAGTTGGGCACTGGTTGAAAACAACTGTTGCCGTTTTGTTTTTCAGATTTCAGTGGAACATGCGGAAGAGTGTCAGGGAGCATTCGAAACCCTGCTACAAAATCCCACCGATTTCATATGAAGAGAAGACAGCTCTGACAGTTGACGTCAGGTTGCATACAAATGCGTTCTGCAATTCTGCCTGAGGTACCTTCACTAATGGCTGCGAGGCCGTTCGAGATCTACAGCTCCAAGTGCACGTAAATGCATCACAATGCCTTCAAAAGTGTCATGCCTCTACGTGTTGACGGTCGTTTGCTGGGCCAGCGCACTGTGGTACCTTAGTATATCCCGTCCCACGTCGTCCTACGTGAGCCAATTGTCCGTCCCGGCACGTAAAACGGCAAAAGCGCACAAGAGCAACGCCACCACGACCTTCAGCAACATCCGTACGCGTCCGCTGAACCCCCACGCCTTCGATTTCATCATAAACGAGCCCAAGAAATGCGAAACCAACGTGCCCTTCCTCGTCATCCTCATCACGACCACGCACAAAGAGTTTGACGCCCGCCAAGCCATCAGGGAAACGTGGGGCGACGAAAGCACCTTCAGCGACCTTCGCATCATTACGCTGTTTCTTCTGGGACGCAGCACAGATGCAGTGCTCAACCAGATGGTGGAGCAAGAGAGCGAGATCTTTCACGACATTGTGGTCGAGGACTTCATCGACTCGTACCACAACCTCACTCTCAAAACGCTGATGGGAATGCGCTGGGTGGCCACTTTCTGCAACCAAGCCAAGTACGTGATGAAAACGGACAGCGATATCTTCGTGAACATGGACAACTTGGTGTATAAACTCTTGAAGCCGGCCACCAAACCTCGACGGAGGTACTTCACGGGATACGTCATCAACGGCGGGCCCATTCGGGACATGCGCAGCAAGTGGTACATGCCCAGAGACCTTTACCCCGAGAGCAAGTACCCTCCGTTTTGCTCCGGCACTGGGTACGTGTTCTCGGCGGACGTTGCGGAGCTCATCTACAAGACTTCCTTGCACACCAGACTCTTGCATCTGGAGGATGTTTACGTGGGGGTGTGTTTGAGGAAGCTGGGCATTCACCCGTATCAGAACAGTGGCTTCAATCACTGGAAAATGGCCTACAGTCTTTGCAGGTACCGTCGAGTCATTACCGTACACCAGATCTCCCCTGAGGAGATGCATCGTATCTGGAACGACATGACCAGCAAGAAGCATCTCAAGTGTTAGTGGGAGATGCCTGAGGATGTGTATTTGTGCCCTTTTTTAAATCCCCATGATGCACAGATGCGACACAGAGCCTTGGGACAAACTGTAGTTATTTCTTAGAAACACTAACATCCTTGTGGGGCATTTCAACGATTTGGAAACACGCCGAGCCCATTGTTTGAGAACCGGTTGGGGAATGTGCTATTCGTGTTTATATTATGCTAGTCTGTATAAAACTAGTGAAAGAGTTTCTTTTGGTTCGGATGCACAACGGATTGATCGTTCAATTTTCTTTGCACATTATTCTGGTTGTACAAACGAAAGTACCATTGCTTTGTTTACTGTGTGGAAGCGCCTGCATTGTTTGTTTACACGTTCAGAAACGTCTTTTCTTGAAAAACATATCGGCGATGTATAGCTCCTTATTTATAAGTATAAAAATTATTTTCTTACTTCTAGACGTTGAACATCATTGCTTCAGAACAGCTCATGTTTGTAGTTATACTGTAAATCTGTAAATCTAAAGTCATTAACGCTTGGTATCAAGTGTCATTTAGTGAGTATTTACTGTACATGGTCGAACCTGTAGAAATGCTGCGTAAGGAATGCAGTGTAAATGTGGAATATAATGAAGGTGAGAAACATGAAAAAAAGAAGAAAACTTGAAAGTGGATTTTTTTTTTCTTCTCTAGAATTTTATTTTATTGAGGCCAAAATGTGATTGACGTGTTTCATTTTTTTTTTCCTTTTTAAATTGTCTGGAGTAATTGAGGGGATGTGACATTTAACTGTGAAAACAAAAATGAATATATTATCCCCCATGGGTACAATTGTATTATACTGTGTATTTTTTACATAAAAAAATATATAACTGTGTTCTTTGTTTTGAAGCGTTGATTTTTTTATTTGTATGTTTTGCTCATGTATATTCAATATTCTAAAGGGATAAGGTCATCTCAAGTCAAAGAGTTAAAGAAATTAATAATCGTATTCAGCAGGCCCGCAATAAATTAATGAAATCAAAGACATTTATAATGCTACAAAAGATTTCAAATAAATGCTGTTATTTTGAACTTTCTATTCATCAAAGAATTCTGAAAAAATTTATATCAATGTAGCAAATGAACATTGAAGGATCATGTAACAAGACTGCTGTACTGATGCTGAAAATTCAGCTTTGCGTCACAGGAATAAATTACATTTTAAAATATATTCACATAGAAAACAGTTATTTTAAATTGTAATATTTCACAGTATTGCTGATTTTATTGTATTTTTCATCAAATAATTGCAGCCTTGGTGAGCATCAGAGGTGTTTTTTTCAACCCCAAACTTAATGTACAGTAATGTACTTCAACACAAGTGCATAAAACCCCTTTAACCAAACGTAAAATTAAAAAACGGCAGCAGCAATATGATAATAGACACTTATGTTCAATAAATGCTAATATGTTTTCCTAAAGTAATAAGTTTTACAGAAAATTGGGGTATTATCTGCTATATGCCATATGGCTGGATAATTTTCCAATGGCTTTGAAACCTCATTGGTATGTATTTAGAGGGCTGATTTGTAAAACATTTGCTTGTTTGGAAACCAAGTTTTGTAACTTGCAATGAGCCTGTTAAATTCTGAAATAATGAGCCAATTCTGTTAAATTTCTGTCACTTTTGAATCTGACATCTTACCTTTAACGTGTGACAGCATAAATGTGCTGTGGAGATCCAGCAAAATGTCCGACCCACCTTCTCCATCCTTGGAGGATTTGGCCAGTCACTTGTCCTGCCAAATGCTCACAGTAGTGGCACTTGGCAGACTGGTCAGGCAGCTCGAGTCGTGCCAAACGCCGGCCTTGCCAAACTCCGTCAGCCCCCGTGACAAATAAAGACAGTCTTTGGCATCGTTGTACGTGTCATAATGGAGCCAGTGCTTTACAGCATCCGATTTTCAATCAGGAATGGGTGTCTATTATGGGATGCCTTCCAGGAGGCTGTTGTTAGGGAGGGATTAAAAGCAATCAGCATCCTGGGTGAATACAGTGTCAGGAAATGGCACTTAACTTGAATTGTAGCACACTTTGGTGTCCCATTACCTTAAAAAGTGCCTTTGGCCAGTCCCAGCTCTGAGGTCTGATCCAGCAATTAAAATCACACAACATCTGACATACCTGACATTCATTTCATTATATAGCCTATTTTATAGAAATGTGCAATTTTTAACAACCAAAAACAGCAACAAAAAAAATTATGTCCATTTTCATCCAAAATCCTGATCTTCTCTGTCTATAAGATCTTCCGTTACGATAAAAAATTCAAAATAAAATGTTACCCAACAAGGGACATCATCTGAACC
The DNA here is from genome assembly GCA_021397915.2 of Tor tambroides. NCBI lineage: Eukaryota > Metazoa > Chordata > Actinopteri > Cypriniformes > Cyprinidae > Tor > Tor tambroides. Next base: position 15,150 of record JAFVLL020030306.1, on the reverse strand, counting down.
CCTTCTACAGCATGATGGACAGCAAGTAAATAACTTATTTATTAATTTATTTTTTAGAAATTGTGGAATATAAAACATTTGAAAAAAGAAAAATAAATTGGAAAAACAAAAAAAACAACTTTAAATATTTTGGCTCTATCCATTGGTACAAAATAATAAAAGAAACATGCAAAAACCATAGACCATAACCAATGCTGTAATTTAATGTCTATAAGCACTCTGTGTGTGCGTGTGTGTGTGTGTGTGTGTGTGTGTATGTATATGTCTATCAAGGCTAAAAATATAAATATAAGATAAACATATATTAGGATAAGATGATGAAAAATATCTTCATATTATTGATGCACTTGCTCTACAATAGCTTAAAAAGTTGATAGTTTAGGCTACTGTAGAAAAATGCAATTAAAATATATTTATAAAAGTTAAATATTTCTGAAATGTTTTTTTCTTAAACAATTACAAATAATTAGTCCTTTTTATGCATAGTATGCACTAAGAGATTAAAAAATAAAATAAAATATCACATTAAAATCAGTTTTGCTTAATTTTATATCTCAAGCAAAATCATGTCAGATATTTGATAAATTCCCCATCCCACTAGTTCAAGTGCTCACATAAATGCTCCACATCTCGCATAAATCTGATCGTTTTTCTCCCCATTTCACGAGGAGACGATTAGATACTAAAAAACTGTAATGAAATCTCTTTCTGAGGGTTTGCCGGTGGTAAATTATAGCAATTACTGTATAAAAAACACACACAGAGGCAGGCAAAAGATAATATCATAATCACATTATACAGTTAGGATCCCTTTTCTTCCAAAACACAGTCATGCTCCGGTTTAATAGTAGCAATTCTGTTTTATTTGTTGTACCTTCGCAGAAAGTTTATATCTTTGCCGATTACAGAAGGGCTGAATAGTAAGGGAGGGAACACGCATGGTATATAGAAAACACAATTCAACTTAATCATCATCATCATCGTAATAATAAAGTATTTAATATTTATTTACATCTGGGCTGAGAACAGAATAATTTAATTCAAGCTACTATACTCGTTTTGGACACACAGATGGCTTTTCTGTCATTCAGTAGTAGACATTTGGTTTCCTTTACGAAATACTTCACGTTCGCCGATAGACAGATGCATTCTGGGGTCAAAAACAAACACATTCGAGTGCTGTAAAAATGACACGTAACCATCGCTCGTCTTGTGAATACGATACATCAGGATTAGGGTGTGCGTTGTGGTAGAGATGACCTTGTTTGTCAGCTTTAACGGGTTAAATGTGGATAGTTAGGGTGTAAGCGTCGCAGGTGCACGTACATTGCACCGCATCAAATCAAAGTGCATCAGCTGGGAACTTCAACGCGAGCCACCGGCCGCTGAGAATACTATGGGCGAATCTGCCGACGAGCAGTGTTCTTCCCGCTCAGCGTCACAAGCCTGTAACCTACGTTTCTTAGGCACGGATTAAAAAAAAAACAAGGCACCTCTAGCGTCGAAGCATCAACACTGTCCCGAAAAAAGAAAGCAGTACGTTTGCACATGGCAGCGTTCGGTTCTCTGCTCTCGAACTCTTTGAGCTGGAACTAAAACAACAAAATATTCCCTTATTTTAGACATCAGAAGGTCTATGTACAATACAGTTTGAATGCGTTAACATTCAGAATGAAAATGTGCTTTTTACATTCAGAGGGAGACGTCTCCACTTCAGTTTTGTGGTCTACGATCTGCGCTACTCTTGTTTGAAATAAAAGGCTTTTTTTTTCAATAATAGCAATACGGTAAGAGCTTAGAGGTAACAAAGAACAATCATAATTATAATAATAATTAAAAAAAAAAAAAACTTTTTGTTTCACTAGCTATTGGCTCCTGAGATGATGGGCTCCTGCTTTGAATTCTGGGAAATGGCTGCTGGAATGTTTTGGTGAAAGGCATACAGCGTCTGGGAAGGAGGGCGAGTGTGTGTTTGTGTGTGTTTGAATAAGAGCGCTGCGTTTGATTGAACAGGTGCAAACATTCATGGAAGAGGGCAGGTGATTCGGGGGAAAAGGAAAACCTGAATGGGAGCAGGAGGTGGGAGTTTGGCTGCAGAGGTCTTGAATGCGGTAGCGGCGTTCGCTCTCTTCGTCCTCCTGCTCTCCCTCTGCTGTGGTAATGAGATGCTATCAGGTGACGCTCAACTGGGCGAAGCCAATCAACTTCACCTCATCTGGGATCTCTGTGCTGTCACAACCAGACGCCTGGAGACACAAACACAAAGAAACAAATGCACCTTAATGCAGCTGAAACAAATCACAGCCTGGGTGACTGCTGAGGCATTATTTAAAGGAATGTTCTTGGCTAAACATGTTAAGCATTTTTCAGCACTGGTGGCATAATGTAGGTACTACAGACAATAATATGACACTTAGCAAAAAATAAAGCAAGAAAAAATTTAAACTAAAAATTACAACAGGCAATAATTTGACTCTTTGTACAATAATTAAACAAGTATATAAATAAAATATGGTACTGTACAAGTCACTATGTCAAGATGTTGCTGTCAAATCTATGTATTCCAGTCCGCTCAAAAAAAAATAAAAAATTTGTGCATACTAAAATAAAAAAAGATATAATCAATTAATTAAATAAAAAAATGAATGAATGAATGAATGAATGAATGGTACTTGGCAATCAACATTATGTCAATAGACTTTAACTTGCATTGAATCTGGATAATTACTTTAAATTAATTAAAAAATTGAATGAATGAATGAATGAATGAATGAATGAATGAACAATCCAACTCAAGGTACTTGGTAATCAACATAATGCCACAAATTCTTTCAATAGTGTTTAACTTGCACTGAACCTGATCATTCCTCTATTCCCTATACTTCACGTTTTGACTTCATTTCCAAAAACAAATATCTAAGAGACTTCAAAAAGGGAGGTTAAGGGATGAAAGGCAGAAGAAAACATGAAAAAGCAATGAAATGATGGTCTGTCTTTGACAAGCGTCTAATGACAGAGCGGCGCTGGGCAGAGAGCAGATCATCTTATCGCAGGTAACACCAGCCCGAGTGTCTGGAGGAAATCGATTGCTTGTCCGTTTTCTCTGGAGGTGACACAGAAACTATCAGCTGCTCAGGGTCAGACGACTGATCTTAGACAGAGGGGGGTGGGTGTGTGTGTGTGTATGTGTGTGTGTGTGTGTGTGTGTGTGTGTGTGTGTGTATGTGATGCAGGGTCTTGTATGTGTATTTATGTGTTGGTCAGCGTCTGCTCTCACTGAAAAACACTGCAGTGAAATACGGGCTTGAGTTCACACTCCTGCTAAATAAGAGGGACTGTGACCCATAGAAAGGTCTGACCATAAAACTCCTGGCTGACGTAACTCACATTTCTCCTGGGTGAAGCATTGTGAATTACTCACAGAGGAAGGAAGGACTACTTCTATCACTCTGTCTGTGTGTGTGTGTGTGTGTGTGTGTGTGTATGTGTTTGAGCACTTACACATGCAGAAAACACTCTGATGGGCACATATTGTAGACACTGGTAAAATAAAATGTGTTTGTGTGTGTGTGTGTGTGTGTGTATATATATAATTTATTTATTTATACACACAATTTAAAATAAAAAATAACAATTACATTTAAAATTTTATTAAATTATTTTTAAATTAAATATTTTTATTGTATTAATTTTGTTATATTTAAATTTCTCTCTCTCTTTACACACACACTCAAAAATAAAAAAATATACCTTATAAATTTAAAATAAAAAAATAAAAAAATAATTAAATTTAACATTTTATTAAATGTAATTATTTTTTCAATTAAATTATTTTTATTGTATTAAAATTAATTATATTTAATATTTAATTCATATATATATATATATATATATACAGTATGTACATATACACAGTTTAAATTTTATTTAAAACAGAAAATAAAAATAAAGTTAAAAATAAATTAAATGTAAAAGTCTAGATAGACAGATAAAATAAATAAAAATAATCAATTTAAAAAATATTTTATTTATTTTTATTTTATTTAAAATATTCTTCCCTTTTTTAGTGCAGTAACTTCTTATCTAAAAGCAATAAATCATCCGCTGTACTACTCTGTGCCTAACAATGCCCTTCAGCTGTGATTATATTGTAAATGCAGTATTAGCACAGCCTCTTGCACCTAACAGCTGAAGTGAGCGATTAGCATGCTCATGTTATAAGAAAACAACAACTTTGGTGCAACTAAAATCACTAATTTAGATATCAAATTAAAAATGTGTAGCTTATTCACAAACTATATTGGTTTGTTAAGAGGAAACAAGACCAATTTTTATTTGCATGACACAACATCACTTTCACAAGCCCTTGCAATGCACCATCCCCACTGAAATCAATGTATTTCCAGCGTTCAGCATCAGCTCTAATGCATATAAACTGCTACGCTCAAGCCACAGAGCCTGCACGTGTGCACACAGCAACCACAAACATAAGTCTTCTTCACGGTTCAATATTCAAGCAGCCTAATTGTCTGAGTTGCACACAGTGTAGTCAGGAGTGACATTAGTAAATGAGATCGGAGGACCGGGCCGCCTGAGAAATTCCCCACACACGCCACGCCGCCGTCTACATTCCTGTTACACATGCACATTTCTCAGAGTTGTTTTCTAGTCATGATGTGAAGTTCTCTCCAGGGACGCTCAAGCTGAAATTAAACAATAAAACTCCACACTTCCTAATGCGCTTTTCGAAACACTCCAGGTGCGAGTGAGAAATGCATTCTGGGAGCTCTGTGGAGGGTCGGAGGGTGAAGTAAAGGGTAAGAGCTGGCAGATGCTGTAGAAATAGCTCTCTGCAAAAGGCCGCGACAGAATGAGCCGACTGCTAACGCACAGATGTTGTTTACCGCCAACTCACGGCTCCATCGAATGTGGTGATTAAATACAGCCGCCGCCGTCCACCGGGACCTGCCCTTAACGCTTAGTGTTTTCTAGGAATAGTTCATCTAAGAATGAAAATGTTGTCATTATTTACTCACCATCATGTTGTTTCAAACAAATACACACAGCTCTTTAAAGGGGTCATCGGATGCCCATTTTGCACAAGCTGATATGACTTTTTAGGGTCTTAATGGAAAGTCTATAACATACTTTGGTTAAAATTTCTCAAAGGTAGTGTAAAAAACACCTTTTTTTACCCTTTCAAAATCAACTCGGTTTTTATCAAGCCATTCTAGTCCATGTTGCTTTAAATGCTAATGAGCTCTGCTGACCCCACCCCTCTCTTCCGTGGGGTGACGAGCAGTACTGTTTACTTTAGCTGTGAAACTTGCTAACTAGCACATTATTAGGAAAGATTCATAAGATTCAATTTGCAAAGATTCATAAAAAAAAAACTTCTACTCACTTCTTCTGTAGATGAAGCTGGATCACGAATGATTTGCACGAACATAGACGCATTTAGGCAGATCGGGGATAGGTGCATTCACTTAAAAGCGAAAGTAACATTAATCCTCTGTGTCTTCAGTGGCTTAGATGTCGGGAGTAATTGACGACTGCTATGTTTATTATTACATCCAACAACAAAACACCTCAATCGCTTAATCGGAGACATCTTGTCTTCCCCGGCACCGGAGTCAACACAATGGTGGACAGCTCTCAGCTCACTCAGGGCGGGTCTAAGGTAAAACAGCCTTTTGGGGAGTGCCCCTCTCTCTCACCTTTTTGGACTCAGCTCTCACAGGACCTATCATATTTGTTGGGTACTGAGATATGTTTGACTCCGCGCCATTTTTTTCATGAATGACTTTTGGGACTTCACCTTGTCCGTTCAACAAAGATGTTTACTGTTAGCTGCTCTCACAGCAGCAAAAAAATTGCTAGTCAACCGTTGGAATCCTCCTCACACAATGGACAGACGAACCTGGACTGTGTATTTGTTGGACATTATCTCGATGGAACTTTCAACTTCTCGTATACATGGATCTAATTTGAGAACTGTAAATTCATGGCATTCAGATTTTAATGTTGTCATCTTTTATAAAATCTATGTAAAAATTATTTTATTGCTATTTATTTATCTATTAATATTAATTAATTAATTTATTATTATTATTATTATTATTTAAGTCTACCAAGGGGTTGGTTCTAAATTTGTACAGCTGCTTTTTGTTTTATAGTACTGTTCCCAGAAGAAAATTCAATAAACAGTTGTTAACAAAGAGAGAAAGAGGATTTTAAAATAGGGATTTAAAAAAAACACTGGGTGGATTTTTATCATTTTAGGATGGACGTGTACACACACATTTATGTTCAAACAACTTGTAAAGTGAATTTTTCATCCGATGACCCCTTTAAAATAGAACGACAGCTAGATCTTGTTTACATTGGTTTTCGATTTAAACATGAAACTTTAAGATGCAACATAAGAACGAGCAGGTGGACAATATCATGATAAATAAAAACAAAAACAAAAAAACTTTCATTGTTTGCATTATTATTTTTTTGTTTGTTTAAATAGATAATTAAGTAAACTGTTTTTTGTATCCTGTGCTGTAGATCCAATGATTATTATATAAATATAAAATTATTATTATTTTTTTTTATATTTGGACAGTCATAAATATTGCAACAAAACAGTAAAAACCATAAAAATTATTAACTGAAAAAATAGTTGTAATATGACATTAACATTTCTATTCAGCTAGTTGCTAAAGGGACATTTCTGATTTTCATTTCAAGTACTAAAATAATTAAAATTAAATAAACTAAAACTAATAATTTTTTTTTTTTAAAACAATAGAAAATAGAAAAAATCTAATTCAAAATATTAATAAAAACAGATAATCTATTTATCTATTTCCATAAAAATGTGTATATCATATGATGCCACATTTTCATTACATATCATCATATGCTTAGTTTTGTTAAATAAAAAGAAAAAAAAAACGTTAAAAAAAACGTTTAAAGAATAAAGAAAAAAAAACAAGATTTTAGTCTCGAATACAGACTATAACAACAGTTTTGAAATGAAAAGTTTAATTTCATTTTGAAAATTTTCTCAAAATGTATCTCATTTCATCTTGCTTCATCATTCTTGAAATTTCATGACTTAATTCTTATAAAAGGCCTATTTTGTGATTATTATCAAACAATACAACTGTACAACTGTATCAACATAATGTTACAACTTTATTTTGAAATCTTTTTTATTTTGATGTGGCATCAAAACGTCCTGATTATATTGTGATATATAATCATGTGAAAAGTTATTGTGAAAAATTATCAACAAATCTTTTTGTTCAAATATTGCGATATAAACATTTGCTTCTATCGTCCACTCTTAACAGCCACCATGAACTGTATGTTGTATGTACATTCTTCTGTGTTACACAGGTATGGAATGACTTAAGGGCAAGTAAATATTGACAATTTCTATCTTTGAGTGAACTATATTTTTAACACCACGATGGTGGACCTCACATTACAGGAAACATATCTATTCACACATGATCTCACCAGATTCGTGAGAACAGTGCAAAACACAATCCTATCCAATAAAACAGCATCCACTTAAAGTGGATTAAAGCGGCGTCTATCAGCACTATCTGTGTCTAATCCTCCACACAGACTGAAATATGAACAGATACTCCTACAGGATCCTGCGGTCTAATGCGTTCCCTTCTTCATCTATATGCATTTAACGGGAACGCTCGGTGACATTTTAATTCGGGTATTCATGTATCTGCCAGAATATCCCAGTTCTGTCATTTTTTAAAACGCATTAAAAGGCATCATTAAACACTCTACTAATATTTTCTCAGATTTGTCGTGTGTTCAGAGTAATCAATAAGGAATTATGAAATGAAAATTCATTATGCTGTCAAAGACGTGATTTCAGCAAATAATAAATGAATGGCTGTGTGGGACCTGAGGGACGCACGCTCTGCATACTCAATGCACAATGAGTAAAATAAACCGCATCATTTAAAAAAAAAACAAGATGCTTTTTGTTTCTGAAAAATTGAAGGACTTTCCGTGTCTATTCCAGTTTTCATAACTGGATTTTAAAAAGAATTTGCAATGGCCTCAATTACACTGGACAGGTTTACTACAAACTACAAGTTTATTATAGTGAACTACAAATAAAACCATTAAAAAACATTTGCACTACTTGAAATAAATGTTACTGAAATTAAATATTTAAAAATACTAATTTTATTTCGGCAAGTTGCCAAAGTAAAATTTCTCATTTTCATTTAGGTGATGTATTAAAACAACTAAAACTGAAATATAAAAAGAATCTACAATTATTTAAAAAAAATAATAATAAAATAATAATATAAAAATAATTAATAAAAAAGAAGAAGAATAGTAAAATCTAGTTTTTTCATAACTGTGTTTTAAAAAAGTCTCAGCTATATTGAATAAGTATGAATTAAGAATAAGTAATATTTCCTTGAAAAAACAATAAATGTTAAATTAAATATATATTTTTTTTAATTTATAAAAATTTATTTTGAGTAAAAACTGCATAACATATATATACAAAATAGGAGTATCTTATTTATATAGAAGTATCTTATTTATTCTAAAATAATATAAAATCCAGTTGTCCATAATTGGATTTTAAAAAATTATAAAAAATTATACACATTGCACCCACAAAGATCAATTTCTAGCCAATTATATACAATGAACATAACTAGAAAATGTATAGGTATATTTTACAATTAATTTCCATTACTTTTCCAGGCCATGACATTCCCAGGTTTTCCTGATTCATAGGAATCCTGTAAGATTCTCTGTGACATTTAGCATCTGAATACTCACCAACTTAAAGGTCAATACTTTATAGGTAATTGGGTCTTCTACAATCTTCTGAAGGTTAGCAGCCACTGGGAAAACACATGTAGAAAAAGATACTGACATTAGGACTGAGCGATACAGCTAAACAAATGATATCTGGATATGCAGTATCTCAGCATTCATGTATTTGCTCTGAAATGGCTTGAAGCAGGGGTCTTGAACTCAAATTGCCCTGAGGGCTACTAGCCCAATTGTGTGTAGCCGTGAATTTTAACTACATGCATTAATTGGTGCAGTTGTATCATTACTGATGCATGGCCAGATCTTTTCAGAGCAGAGCGACTCATCTGTATACCTAGCATATTGCTCTCAATGTTTAGTGAACTAATGACCCCTGGAATTGTTTCCTTTTGCAATTTTCTCCTTGCAGATGAAGCCGGTACGAGCTCCATTACAAAACCAGAAGCATCACGAGATGCTGTAATGGTCAGAAGTCATACAAATATATATTGATATTTCTAATTAATATGTATAACAAATATTTTTTAATATTACATTTTTAATATAAGAAAATATTAAAACATGAATTTAAAAATACCTATTATATTATGTCTACCTTCAATGCAATGTACAGTAAGTCACTTTAGACAAGTGTCTGCCAAATGCATGAATGTATAGTATATGCAGTATTTAAGGACTAAAATTCACACCAATTAATTCCAACATTTGGTTTTTGTAAATAAAATCTTTGCATTTCAGACATACAGGCAAAATAAAGTTGCTGCACTGAGACTGTAACTGATTTTACAGGGTTTCTAGAAATATGGAAATAATTTTACTGTACCTTCTGAGCATACTGCAAAAAAAAAAAAACTGATTTTTTGAGAAGCAAAATTACATAAGAGGTCTGGTTTTCAAAGAATTTGATCAAATTGAGTTTTGAACAAATATGTGTGAATGAGCTCAGAAAAATCAATTTAACTCAAAGGAAAAACAAGTTTTCATATTTCATATTCTAAGCATAAAATATTTCATGTTTTAAGCATTATAAGCAATTTTGTTCAGTTTCTCAGAAAACATCAAAACTTCATATCTTCATTTTGCATGTCCAGGCATCTTGATTTAAAAATTTTATATGAAACATTTCTTGCCATAACTATGAATTTAAGACTTTCTGCTCTGATTCAAGACCTTTTAAGATCTTCATTTGTGGAACAGCGAATTAAGACTTCTTAAGATCTTTTTAAGCTCAAAGAAACACTGTATTACAGATGAACGAGGCAGTGCATTGGAGTTTAATGCAGCTGCAACTTACCCACAACCACATCATGACCATTGACCAGACCAGCAGAGAAGAGCTCCTGAGAAACTCCATCAGCAGTGTCTGAGGAGAAAAAACACAGACGCACAGCATGATATCTCAGCAAGAAACCCGTCAGAACACAAAGTTAAAAGCATGTTCTGCCAAACCCACACACACAAACATCAACAAACAAGACGCAATGGCCTGGACTGCACTGAACACGTCAGATCTCGAGCTGGGCGCTGCGACGCCATGTAGCAAGCAATGATAGAAAGAAAACAGAGTTTAGTTGTTTATGGTTTACAACTTCTGCCACTTTAAAATATAAGTTAAGTTTTATGATTAGAGTTTTAACTTTTAAACTAAATGTTACATGTTAAATGTTGACTTAATTATTTGTTATAAATGATGGACGGACGGAAAGACAGATAGACAGACAGACGGATAGACTGTTAGATAGATAGATAGATAGACAGACAGACAGACGGATAGATAGATAGACAGACAGACGGATGGATAGACAGATAGATAGATAGATAGATAGATAGACAGACAGACAGACAGACAGACAGACGGATGGATAGAAAGATAGACAGACAGAGACAGACAGACTGACAGACGGAGAGATAGAAAGATAGACAGAGACAGACAGGTAGACAGACAGACAGACAGACAGACAGACAGACGGATAGATAGACAGAGACAGAGACAGATAGTCAGACAGACGGATAGATAGATAGAAAGACAGACAGAGACAGATAGACAGAGACAGAGAGACAGACAGACAGACGGATAGATAGATAGAAAGACAGACAGAGACAGATAGACAGAGACAGACAGACAGACAGATAGATAGATAGATAGATAGATAGATAGATAGATAGATAGATAGATAGATAGATAGATAGATAGATAGACAGACAGACAGACAGAAAGATAGACAGAGACAGGTAGACAGACAGACAGACAGACGGATAGATAGACAGAGACAGAGACAGATAGACATAGGTAGATAGACAGAGACAGATAGATAGACAGACAGACAGACAGATAGATACAGAGAGTAGATAGATAGATAGATAGATAGATAGATAGATAGATAGATAGATAGATAGATAGATAGATAGATAGATTGAAATTATAAACAATCTTTTCATTGAAATTTCAGCAAAAAAATGAGAACACAAGTACACAAACAGTGAGTAAATTGAGATTTTGGTGAGATCTTCTTACAGGCAGAGCTCATCATGAGTCAGAGCAGGAACTGAAGGAACGCTGCGAGATCTTTCACGCTGACAGTCTCTTTAGGTTTCTCTATTGCTAATGCTGCCTTCAAGTCACTCCGGAAAGATCATTTTTATAAGATGCAATGAACACCAGCACAATGTCATAATTACCAGTAGGAAACTGGATTTTCTTTGAGCTCCGGCTTACCGAGCTGGAGGCGTTTTGGCACGGCGGAATTAAATTGGTATTAATCATAGTCAGTTTTCAGCGTGCACCGTGACCACACATTTACTTCATGAGAGAGTCTTCTGGGCTTTATCTATGTTAAAACCAGGAATCATTGTCTTGATCGAACTTAAACTGGAGTTTGATATGATATGTAATGAAAATGACATTTTCATTTTTGGAGAATGCAAACATGTTGACTTGCATTCAATTGATTTGATAAAACAAAACACAATTGATTGTTTCTTAATTAATTTTCAATCTGGTACCATGGCAAGGATGTGCTTCCCTTAGCTTTGTTCCCTAAAATACTCAATGTAATGGTGATGACCGCAGTATTTGGGACAGCATTTTTTTTTTCTTTTTGGATAAATTGCTCATTTGTACTCATAAATACCAAATGAACTGAAATAATTTGAACTACTTTCCCATAATTTTTTAAGAATGTTGAAAGATTAAATTTACATTAAAATCAGGGAAATACCCTAAAAAACCTAAAAAAAAAATTAAAAAAAATGACTGATTAAAAACAAACAAATAAATGAATAAATAAATAAATGGATAAATAAAAATACAGTTACAAATATGTACAACTATACATAAAAAAATAATATTTTTAAACATTATATTTGATTAAATACACATTTAATATATATACCGGTACATATATTAATATACATATATCAACTAATAATCTTTTTAAATGTCTTTTATAAAAAAATAAATATAAACATTATTTTTAAATATATATATATACAAGAAAATATATACTAGAAAATACTATTAATCTAGCTGATTTACAACCAAACATGCTTGGAAAACTACATTTCCCATCCTTTCATGTGGTTGCACAAGAACAATATATATACACATAAAGCATGCAAACCTAATGCTCATCCCTTAATTTTCATTTTGTTGCACTAGTGCAAAAAAAGCTTCAAAATTCTGCCAGGAAGTGAAAAGGAAATTGTGTCCATTTTATTCTGACCAAATTCACTTCGTGATAATGTTTCCTGGTCTCGTAAGTGGGAATTTCTCCGGAGGATGTGAAGGCAGCATAACGCTACGACTGGGGCTGATGTATGATGAGGTGCACTGACCTTGCCCTGGAGTGAATTCAAACCGTATGTCATTCAACTCCTTCCTTGAGTTCCTGAGGGAAAGATGGAGAGAGAGAGAGAGAGAGAGAGAGAGAGAGAGAAAGAGAGGAGATATCTGTGGTGAGAAATGAGCGTCCACCTGTCCGTCTGTCTGTAAGAAAGCCAAGTGAGATCACGGCCCATCTGTGCTGTTTCACTGAGCATGTTTGCAGAGCCTGAAGTACGTACACACACACACACACACATGAGCCTCATCTCAGTCCTGTCCTCAGAGCTCTCCAGATAATCATTTCAGAAGAAAATTTCACCCAGCCAGTAAGCAAGCAATCAGTGCCAATATCGCCATGTTTTGTAAACCAGTGAGCTTCTTCTGTAATTACTGGGGTTTGGAGGAGAGATCGTTTTAAACCAGTGTTCAGGTGGGCTTTTAGGAGGAGCGCTGTGTTCATTTGAGTTGGTTTAATGAAGGAAGGCTTCACTGTACTGTAAGGTTATCTGCAGTTAAACGGCATTTCATATCACTAATGGATCTCTCATCGTTTATGATTTTATCTCTCTCGGTTTTATTAATGTGGTCACTATGTTCCTGTATGGCAAAGAGTTGTACTGCTATGGAGGACCATGAGTGAAATGACGAAATAATTAATGTAACATTTTTTTTTTTAATTTACAAATTAATAGACATTTAATACTGCATATTTAATAAGTTTTTGAAATGTAGTTAAATAATAAAAAAAAATAAAATAAAACATTTACTTTTACATTTAAAAATACAATGACATTTAAAACTGCCTATTTAACTCATGTTGTAAAATATAGTTAAATAAAATAAATTCATTTTTTTTAATTTAAAAATAAAGTGACATTTAAAAATATCTATTCAATTCACATTTTAAAATGTAGTAAAATAGATGAATTTTTTTTACATTTAAAAAAAATCAACATTTAAAATGGTTTAGCTCATGTTTTAAAATACAGTTAAATAAAATGCATTCATTTTTTATGTAAAAATAAATTGACAATTAATTTTACAATGTACTTAACACAAATTAATACATTGTTTACATTTAAAGGTAGTTAAATAAAATAAATTAATTAAAAATACATTTAAAAATAAATTAAAATTATGTTTTAAAATATAGTTAAAACATAAATAAATATATTTTTTTAATATAAAAATATAACACTTAAAACTCTCTATTTAATTCATGTTTTAAATGTAGTTAAAGAAAACAATAAAATAGTAAATTAATAAATACTTTTTGTATTTTCCATTGATAGATACACACAATACCACTGAACAGTTTACTCAAACAGGCTTTCAACACAATTTAAACAGACTTTAACTTACGACCCAATAAATAGTGTCAAAATGTAAATATATACAAAATATAACCAAAAAAATAATACTCGTTATCACTGACTTCATTACTACTAAAGATGTGATGCCAAATGAAAATCTGAAAGCATAATGATTATCTCCCAAAACGAGCTGAGGGACTTCCTATCAGTGGGGTATAATGGCCTGATGGTTCCTGGTGTTTTCTGGAGCGAATCTTCATCATCCTAAGGCTCTGGCGTTCTCAGTAAACACACCTGGAGCGCGTCTACGCTCTGCTTCTTCTCACTGATGTTTATGATAAAGCGCCCCTGTGTGTTTGGTGAGATCTGAGCCAGACCTTCACTTTGTTCTCTCCAACATCAAACAGTCTGTTCTGCTTCAGCAACAAGGCCTGACAACCTCATAAAAGTTACATTTGCAGAGGAAAGGCAAAGGACACAAATAATATGCACAGGCTGCAGTCATTTAAGCAGGAGAGAAGACTGAAGTCACCAGAGCTCGTAATGCTTCACCGGGGACTGTGTCAAACAGACCGTGCACAGGAAGTGCACACCGCTGACAGGAAGTAGGTGGATACTCTGGGTGAAAAGTGTCGTGTCAAGAACGTGTCCAGGTCACATTTCATGCCGAATTAAAGCCAATTTCAGCACCATTTTTTTAGGTTGTTCTAAAAGTAGGAAGCTTAATCATGCTGCCTTCTAAGAAAGCTTCTTTTGAGTTTCACATTCATCCTTCACAAAGACGACAATCCTATAATGGACTGTGACGAGCTCAGAAAAATCCACCCTCAAAAAAATTAGTACAGGATTTACGTGGAAACAATTTTCACTCAGAAACTTGTTACTAGTAAATTCCACAATAATTAGAATTAAACGGTAACACACTGAATTAAACGTGAAGTTCTGAAGTAGAAAGAGAATATTATGTATATATATATATATATATATATATATATATATTTTAGTGCTGTCAAACGATTAATCACATCCAAAATAAAAGTTTTTGTTTACATAATATATGTGTGTGTAATGTGTATATTTATTATGTATATACAAATTAGGGATGGGTCACGATTTTCGAATATTCGATTAGTCGATTTATTCATCGAATATCGAATAGGTTGTGCGATTATATTTGTCTAAATATTC
>JAFVLL020030305.1:15000-17060 GCA_021397915.2 Tor tambroides | reverse complement strand
ATTATATGCTTTAACATTAAGATTTGTACTCATAGAAATTACTAAAGTAGTCAAACCTGTTCATTAGACGGGGCGACCCAATACTTTTGGCAATACAGTGTATATAGCCAACAAAGCTACGAAAACAATTCAAAGCTTAAAACACGTGCTCAGGCAGAAACAGCAGAAATGTCTGGTTCAATAGCTGCAAACTAAAGCACTGAAGAGCAGTGAAAAGAGCTCCAGATCCTCATTCAGACGCTTTAAATGTGAATCTGCGCTGAATGCCAGGATTAGGAATTATGTAAGAGTGCTGGAAGAGTCTAAATACTAGCCATGATTGATCTGAAGCCCAGCAGCAGAACGACAGCATACAGCGTTGGGTAAGTTAGTCTAAAACAGTAATTAATTATTAGTTACTAATTACATCTTCAACAGTGAAAATAGATTACTGTACAAATTACTCTCTCCAAAAAGTATTTAATTACTTATTACTAATTACTTTCTAAATCTTATATCAAGTTAATGATACAAGGATAGACATGAAACGCTTTCAAATAAATAACTGCATACATTATTCCGCTCACACTTTAGATTAGACTCCAATTCTTACTATTAACTAACTATTAACTATGACTTTTGCCTCAATATACTCTTAATTACTGTTTATTAATACTTAGTAAAGTAGTTGTTAAGTTTAAGAACTGGGTAGATTAAGGATTTAGAATAAGGGCTTGCATAAAATATGTTTTTAAGTAACAATAAACAGCCAATATCTAGCAATATTCATGCTAATAACCAACTAGTTAATAGTGAGAACTGGACACTAAAGTGTTAGCAATATCCTTACTAATGCACCAAAGTATTTAAAGTGAGAAGGGCACATAAAAAGCATGCATTTTAAGGTTAGACTTTAAATTTTGATGTTAAATCCACTATTGTATTGAATATAAATGTTCTACAGTCTATGCATAGTATTAAGTTCAATTACAAAAGAAGTAGCCTAACTGTAATTAAATTACAGAAAAATAAGAGTAATGCATTACTTTACTTTTTCAAGGGAAAGGTAATTAAATTACACTAACTAATTACTCAGTTACTATAGTTAGACCCAACACTGGCAGCAGGTGTGTGTTTTAGAGGAGAGCTGGTGAAATAAGGTGGGCTAATGTGAATTTACATGCGCCACTTTGTGTTAATGGTGAGAGTCACTGCGAGAGAGAACAGGAGCCTGTGCCACTGCCATCAAATAAAGTCATAAATGCTTCCACACACCCGCCGCTGTTTATTTACAGCTCCTCTGGTTCTCCATTATTCCTTCTTTTCAGTGCATTTCTCGTCTGCATTTACAGAAATGTAGAAGATTGAGCAGAAGATAACGAAGCCTTCGGAGGAACTCGGGTTGGCATGAGTTAAAAACACATTATATATATATACCTACATTTTTGTATTATGCTAATTAATTTGAACAGATGTCATCCAGCTACATGGTATTAATGATCATTTGGACTAATTTGTTGTTTAATTGGATAGGAATCCATGTGATATGAAACGGACCATCAGTCTCTCTCTAGATATTAGCATCGGCTTCATCGGGGGTCAAATAATGACAAAATAATACTTTTATTAAGCAAAGATGCATGAAATTGTTCAAAAGTGAGGTTTATAATATTAAAAGAGATTTCTGTTCTTTTTTCAAAAGCTGAAAGCTGAAAATTCAGCTTTGATCACAGAAATAAATTAAAGTCTAACAGATATTCACATAGAAGAGTTATTTTTAAATTGTAATAATATTTCACAATTTTACTGTATTTTTGATTAAATAAATGCAGCCTTGGTGAGCAGAAGTGACAAAAAATAAAACACTTTATTGATGACATTTTTTAACAGATGTTATTTAATTTAATTTAATTTAATTAAGTGTCCAAGTACTTAAAAATACATATCCATTAATAATTACAAAGAAACAGCAATACATTGAATTAGACATACAAACTTTCACTGAAACAGCATTTTCTTACAAAACATTAAACAATAGTAAATAAAAAAAAGAAAAGAAAAAACTTACCAACCACAAACTT
>JAFVLL020030305.1:0-10000 GCA_021397915.2 Tor tambroides | reverse complement strand
CAAATGCATTGAGGGTGTTCTGGGTGGTTGCTATGGTATTGTGGGTGGTTGTTAGGGTGTTCAATTGTCTTGAAGGTGTTCTTGATGCTATGGTTGCTATGCAGTTGCTTGGGTATTCTAGGTGGTTATTAGGCTGTACTAGGTAGTTGCCCGGGTGACTACTAAGTGGTTGCTAAGGTGTTGTAGGTGCTCAGATTTTCTGCTCACTTTATTGTCTGCCAGGCTGAAATTGTACATTTTATCACTTAGAAAAGGTAATTGCACACCTTTCCCCAACAAGCAACCCAATCGAAGGCATCAGTGATGCTCACAGCACCCAATAAAATCCTAAAGATGCCGCTCAAGCTCTGAAACACAGAATAAAACTCCAAATGAACTCGCAGCACTCAAAATCTCCTTTGGATTTTCAATTCTCACTGTCAGCGGCCTACAGAAGAAGTCATTTGCAAGGCCGCGTATCTGACGGAGCGCTAGAGCGTCACCTCAGCGACATTAACATCACAATGCATCATGGGTAACACCAGACCACACATTCGCGACACGGGGACAATCGAATCATCTCCCTCTCTGTATGTGAGAGACTGATTTCCATGTGAATGAGATTTATGGCTCTGATATTGTCCAAACATAATAACAGCTCAGCGTGTCACATGATCTCCAAACGTGTCGTCTCCTCTCTTTCTCTGAGATGAAGTTCTGCTTAAAGGCCTTTATTGGTCCGATAGGATGATATGGTCAAATCATAATGACATTCACTGTGTAAATATCCTTTCATAAATATCCAGTTGTCTCTCAGCTGACGTAGACGAGGCTCTGACGGCAGAAAATCACCAGTGTGTGTTTACAGGCTGTGTGTATGAAGAGATGGAAACTGACAGTCATACAAAATGAGAAATGAAGTGGAGAAACACTTGAAAACAGGACAGAAAATGGGAGCATGAAGCCCAAGACAACTAGATTTATGTTTGCTGAAAGAAACATCAGCAGAAGAACAGTGTTTAAGTTTTAGGATTTAATACACATACACAGCTAAACAGCATATAATGCATAAAATTACACAGACTGAAAAAAAGAATATGAGCTTGTGGGGAAAAGCAGTATTATCGGCTGAGCAGTGAAGCACAAGGTTACGAAGCGTCTCTGTTCTCTTTTAGAGATGCACAGCATGAATGATCATCTCAGTTTCAGGTGTAGAGCTAATCTGGGTGAAGGGCCGATGATCTTGCCTTAAGCCTGAAATTATCAAAGAGAAGTCGCACACAGTTGAGCGTGACTCTGTATTCATTCAGCCTCATGTGCGGTACAGTGTGTCCTTGTACAGACAACAGCCTCAGGGAAAACAACATCCTCACGGCCTGCAGGCACACAGCCTGGAGCTCCACAACACACAACATCAACAACAACAACAACATTGTCAACAACAACAGCGATACTCAAGATCAACATCATCATCACCAACAACACAACATCAACAACAACACAAGACCAACAACAAGATCAACAACAATACACAAGATCAACGTCATCAATGCAGCAACAACAACAAAAACACACAACATTGATACACATCAACAACACACCACAATACACAAGATCAACATCATCAACACCAACACACATAGTCAACAGCAACAACAACAACACACAACATCATCATCAACAGCAGCACCAACAACAACACAACATCAATAACAACACACCACAATACACAACATCATCATTATCATCATCATCATCATCAACAACAACAACACACAACAATACACAGGATCAACACCATCGTCAACAACAACAGCAACACACATCAGCAACAACAACACACCACAATACACAACATCATCATCAACAACAACATCAAAAACACACAACATCAATAACAACACACATCAACAACAACACACCACAATACACAACAACATCATCATCATCATCATCAACAACAACACAACAATAAACAAGATCATCATCAACAACAACAACAACAACAACACTATCTTCAACACACAACAGCAATACACAAGATCATCTCAACAACGTCATCGACAACAATACAACAATACACAAGATCAAGAACAATGCAACAACACTCAACAACACCAACCCATCAACAACAACACAATATTAATACACAAGATCATGAACAACAGCAATAACAACAATAAACAACATCAATACACAAGATCAAGAACAACAACACCATTAACAACAGCAACAACAATACACAAGATCACCAACAACAACAACAACAACTACAACAAAAACCACAACAACACCATCAACAACTACAACAACAATAATATACAAGATCACCAACAACAACACCATCAACAACAACAACAACAACAATACACAAGTTCAACAACAACAACAACAACACCATCATCAACTACTACAACAACAACAACAGCAACAACAACAACAATACACAAGATCAACAACACCATCAACAACTACAACAAAAACCACAACAACAATACACAAGATCAACACCATCAACAACTACAACAACAATACACAAGATCACCAACAACACCATCAACAACTACAACAAAAACAACAACAACAGCAACAAAACCATCAACAACAACAACAATACACAAGTTCAACAACAACAAAACCATCATCAACAACTACAACAACAACAACAGCAGCAACAACAACAATACACAAGATCACCAACAACAACTACAACTACAACAACAATACACAAAATCAACAACAACACCGTCAACAACTACAACAAAAACCACAACAACAATACACAAAATCAACAACAACACCATCAACGACTACAACAAAAACCACAACAATACACAAGATCACCAACAACACCATCAACAACAACAATAACAACAATACACAAGTTCAACAACAACAACAACACCATCATCAACTACTACAACAACAGCAACAACAACAATACACAAGATCAACAACACCATCAACAACTACAACAACAATATACAAGTTCAACAACAACAACAACTATAACAATACACAAGATCAGCAACAACAACAACAACAACACCAACAACTACCACTACCACTACAACAACATTACACAAGATCAACAACAACACCATCAACAACTACAACAACAACAACAGCAGCAACAATACACAAGTTCTACAACAACAACAGCAATAACAACAATACACAAGATCAACAACAACACCATGAACAACTACAACAATACACAAGTTCAACAACAACGTAACAATACACAACATCATCATCAGCAATAACACATAACATAAACAACAACAACAGCAACAACAACACACAAGATCCTCAACAAAAACAACACACAAGAGGCCTGTTGCACAAAGCTGGTTTTGTTTTGTTTTTCACTGAGGTGAGTTTGCATTTAGTTTGAGCAAACTCTGAGTTGTCTGGCTCAAGAAGGAGGGTTGGTTTTGAGCGGCTTTTGTCACCATGCTAACTTACACTACACGACTACCCTGCTTTGGCAGGAGTATTCCAGAAAGCAAGGTTACTACAGCGCTGTTAAATGCTTGACAGTGAATTCTAAGGTGTGCAATTATTTTCAGGGGAGCGCATGGCTAAAATAGTTCCAGGCAGGTCTTGACCGCATTGTATGCCCATATCACTTCGCCAAATGATTTCAGTTATTTCAAAGGTCCTTACAGCCAAAACAGCAGAAGAACCAAAACCCACGATGACACTGGCCAAGCAAATAAATATAGTAAACAAGAGGATAAGAATGACAAATTACCTCTATGTTTTTGCCACAAAATTACGTTTTATTGCATACAGAAAGCACATACAGTACTACAGACACACACGGAAACACACACACACAGAAATGTGTTGTCAGTGCTACTCTGATGATTTTATCATTACAATAGTTTAGCAACTTAAAAGCTAGAGAGTCTCTCTTGAAACCAACAAGAAAGTGACTTAAACTGCAGTTCATCGACTGGCCGCTATAAACTAGCTCCAAAAGGGAGTCAGTGCCATAGACCCCCAATGTTAAAATGCCCAACTTTACAGCAGAAAATAAATAAATAAATGTTTACAGCCTGGCAAAAGTGATTTTGGTCTACATAGCTAATTTTGCCCTTCATGATAACTGAGAGGGGGGTGAATTTTTTTATAACTCATCCGTTTAAATTATATTAAACCTTAAAGGGGACCTATTATGCAAAAACCACTTTTATAAGGTGTTTGACCACAGTTGTGTGGCCCCAGTGTGTGAAAACAACCAGGGGAAAAGTCCTGTCCATTTGTGATGGCATTATAATACATTATAATATTAGATTACCTTAAATTATATTATACAGTACATTGCATTGCATGATACAATATTACTATATTATATTATCATACTGAACTAAACTAAATTGAACTATTGATTCTAAAAATTCTGGATAATATTAAGTCTAAATCACTAAAACATAATTTACATTTATGCTTTTGGCAGACACTTTTATCCTCAGTGACTTACACTGCATTCAAGCTAAACATCAGTTCAGTTCATGCATTCCCTGGGATTCAAACCTATGATTTTAGTGTTGCTAGTGTCATGATCTACTGTTTAGAGGAATGCTCAGGTAAATAGTTTGAATTTCTTTGCAAATTGTTATGAAGAGAGCAAATTAAAGCAAGACAAAGAGAGATGAATGGAGTGAGAAAGAGAGACTCTCAGTGTGAAACTGCCGTCTCGGCACATTGTGTACATCAGGTCTGGTTTTGATCCCCAAAAGAGTGCATGTGAAATGTGCTGATATGATGCTGAGTAATGCACTCTGTTTTAATAAGTAACACGTTTGTAGTGTCTCTGCAGGCCTATAGGAGGCGTTTACAGCGAACATCATCAACCGAAGGAGACCTGCTGTGAGCACTCAACACTTTCTGATCTGCTTCTCAGTTTGTTGAGGTTAAAAAAGGATGATACTGACAAATATACGCACAAACACACAATGCAATAATCCCCAAACTGAAGAAGCGTCCTTCACACTGCAATCCATCATTAGTTTTAACATAAGCTAATAAACTTAATGTCATGTATATTTGTCAGTCATAGATGAAGCAAGTGTTTTTTTGTTTGTTTGTTTGTTTGTTTTTTTTAAGTTGAACGTCAATTGTGATTTAAAATGTTTTTATTATTTCTATTTTTTTTTAAACCTCCAGGTTTGACATGCTTGTATGTAGGACTAAGTACAACAACAACAACAACAATATTATTATTATTATTATTATTATTATTATTATTGTTGTTGTTGTTTTATTATGATTATTATTGTTACTAAATAAAAATACTAAATAAAAGAGGTATTGCTATTCTATATTTATTGCTATTCTATAATATTTAACTATAAAAAACAATGAATTATTTAAGAAAAATATCATTAGTTATTTTTATTATGACTTTTTATTGTTACTAAATAAAAATATTAAACAAAATAAGAAATATAACTATTTTAGTATTTCACTATAAATAAAAACAATCAAGAATTTCAGAAAATAATAATAATAATAATAATAATAATAATACTTATAAATATTAACAACTGTAAAATTACAATACTAGTATTTATGTCCTAATTTCTTTATTTTCGAACATTAAATCATCTAGCTTTTATTTTTTTAAGCTTCAGTCTTAGCTATTTGTTACTCACACTAAGCTGTATCATAATAATTATTAATTATTTATTTATTTATTTATTTATTTTTATTGATTCAGATTAATCATGCAGCCCTAATGTACACAGATCAAGTGTAAAAAAAGTTTTTAAAAAGTCTCGGTGTGTTTCACAAGTGTGCATGTTAGAAAAGTACTGATGACACACATGCTGCTAGGATTTGGGGCTTTTCGTCACAGAATAGTTGTAGACTTAAATCATCAAAGTGCGATGAGCTTCCATCTTACGGTGTGCTTGGCTTTAATTACCACTTCTATCCACTTAAATTTTAGTAAATCCATCCTAGTTGGAGAAAAATAACAAGGGGTTTATTAAGGCCAAGACAGACTGCAGGGTCTTAGCTATGATCTGGTGCGTGAGATCTGCAGTAACCTCACATAATTCAGTCAGACATGTGGCTCAGAGCGAATTCATGACACTTATGAGCAGAGTTCAGATCCGACTCGGGTCACTGAGTCTCCTTTGACCTGCTGTGTCCAGTCACTGCTCTACTGACCTATCATTAAAGGTGAAAATGGCATAAAACCTCAGATAATTCACATTATCTCACACACTGCTCCTGTGCTCATGAATAATGATGTCACTACAGCTGCGAATATGAAGAGACATTAAAGTTCAAACAAAAATCAAATTTGCTGACAATGTGCTCACCCTCAGTTCATCTGAGATGTAGATGAGTTTGTTTCTTCATCAGATTTGTAGAAATGTGTCATTGCTTCACTGTCTCAGCAATGGATGCTCTGCAGTGAATGGGTGCCGTCAGAATGAGAGTCCAAACAGCTGATAAAAACATCACAATAATCCACACCACTCCAGTCCATCAGTTAACATCTGGAGAAGACAAAGCTGAAACAAATCCAGCATTAGGATATTTTTTAATTAGTCTATAATCCATAATAACTCTTCCTCCAGTGAAAAAGTGCATCTCCTGTTGTCTCTCACATCAAAATCCAGCCACATATTTGTTT
This sequence comes from Tor tambroides, assembly GCA_021397915.2. NCBI lineage: Eukaryota > Metazoa > Chordata > Actinopteri > Cypriniformes > Cyprinidae > Tor > Tor tambroides. Next base: position 3,366 of record JAFVLL020030305.1, on the reverse strand, counting down.
CAAGCTGTTTTGGCTTGTAAACGCTGCTTGATCTGTGCAGATTTCTCTCCTGATTCAGACCACAACACTTTTTCACTGGAGGAAGAGTTATTATGGATTATGGACTCAGATTTGAGTTAAAAGTATCTTAATGCTGGATTAGTTTCAGCTTTTGTCTTCTCCAGATGTTAACTGATGGACTGGAGTGGTGTGGATTATTGTGATGTTTTTATCAGCTGTTTGGACTCTCATTCTGACGGCACCCATTCACTGCAGAGCATCCATTGCTGAGACACTGATGCAGAGACACATTTCTACAAATCTGATGAAGAAACAAACTCACCCTAATCTTGGATTGCTTGAGGGTGAGCACATTCTCAGCAAATTTTCATTTTTGTCTGAACTGTTCCTTTAAGAATCCTATCAAACCAATTTATTATGCAATACTTGTAAGGAGTTCTACACGCCCCACGTTCCTAGAACTTCCATTTAACACATTTTATGTTAAAATTCACAGATTCTCCCCAAAAATCAGCAAAATGCTGAGCAAAAACTTTGTCTAGGTCAGCTCAGGACTCACTGCTTTGGGAAACCACATTAGCAACTGTCCAATTGCAGGCCCTAAGCTGTAACCAGTGTACCATATATGTGTCGAAGATACAGAAAAATGGAGAAACTGGGAATGATAATATGGAAGCATATGAGCTCATACATCCTAGGAGCCAATTCATGTCTCGTATATTGAGTTACACTCTTCTGTTGAAAGGTAAAAGTTGAGAAACTTCTCAGATTGTATTTTAGACGCTCCTCACGTATTTTGAGGATCCTCTCAGCAATAATGCTCACAGTTAGCACAGAACTATAACAGGGATTAAACTGAGAGCTATGAAACAGAGTCATAACTGCGGTTTAGGTTCAACACGCCACACCCGAATGCTGGTTTTCATCCGCAGACTTATGTGAACACAAGCCCAAATAGAAAAACTGGGCCACAACATCTGAGTCAGAGGGGAAAACCTTTCTTTTGGTCTTCCTCGCTCTTTTCTTTTCAAGGAATAACCTTAAAAATCACAGACTTGATTTTTTTCACTTTCCTCAGCACTTTTCTGACCTTCACCATTTTACACCGCTGTAAATAGGCTTTGCATTTGTCCAAAGTCTAAAGAGACAGTTTTAAAGTTTTTACCTGCAGAGAGGCAGGTATTAATCAATTAAAGAGCTCATTTTGGATTCAATCTTATAATATTCACGCAAGAATCCCTTTATGCATTATGCAAATTTAACTAAGGATATGCCATATAAGCCTCTGATGGACTTTTAATGAGAAAGGATCAAATCTTTTTTCACGCTGAGTGTCTATAAAACCAAATTTCACAGACACATTCATGCTTTTGTCTGTGCAAACTGATATTTCAGAACATGTCAATGTCATGCATGATTGTAGATGCGTGTGATCTAATGAAACTGCACAACTGTAGTAGTTTCTAATTTAAAAAAATCACTTTTTTTTTTCAATATTATTATCTGCTGTTTTTTTCTGTTGTTCTGATATTAAGTATAGACTGTACACTATACATGTTTTTAAGTATTTGGACACTTAACCCACACTTAAAATATAAATTATGAATAATATATATATATATATATATATATGAGCAATATCACACAAGTAGACGTGCAATATGACAGTATATCGGTTTGGCCGTAGGTAATCATATCGCAGGTCTACGAGTGTGATATTGCATTTATACAACAGTTCGACAGCACGAGTGTGTAAATAAATAAGAGACAACAACGCACTGGCTTTAAAAGCCCTCTTTTGCGCAGAACTACTTCCTTCCGCCACAGATTTAAATCTAAAGTTGACAGTTTAACAGCTGAGCCCAAGCCTCCGTTACTAACTCCAAAACGTCACTTTAGAACTAGTAACGAAGGAACTTTGAGTTGCTTCATTGAAACTTATTGTATTACTGTAGTAAAAGCTTGCTGTATTATGCAGAGTAAAGCATTATGACAGAGAGACGAACTGAGCGACTGTGATTAACGTTACCTGCATCTGATACAGCGTCTCCTACTCACAATAAAACATAAGTTTGAATGTCCACTGGGGAAAGCGCTATCTTTGTCGTAACTTCAATATCCTTTCATCTGTTAAGGGTGATTTCAGACAGTGTTGCTCAGTGCATTTGTTAGCTGTGTCAAGCTGTTGTTAAAAGTAAAAATAACTTCTGTTTACAAAAGCATTTATTTTTCAAAGTAAAAGTCTTTACTGCAGCGCTGACTCATAAAAACCATCTAATGGCAGAACAATGTAACAAATCACCATCACGAACACACGCACCATGTCTCAGTACTAAACACTATTATTAAATATTATTATTATTTATATAAAATATTATGTATTGAATAATCATATTTAATAACAACGACAGCCATGATAAAAGTTGTTGGGAAATTCAGTCAGCCGTACAAAGGCAGTGCGATATACAGCACTGAAATTACATAAACATGATAAGATTTTGCCAAAACTATTTGCTCTGGAACAAATAATAGTTTAATGAGACCAAAGACTGGCCATTAGATTTACCCAACACGAATTACATCTCGTGTTTAACCACTACAGGGACATCAGAGCCAGCGGTAAACTCCAGAAGATCTGGCCACGGTGAAGCTTCTCTTGGCGGGTGTAACGAGCGCTGAACGGCCGCTGAACCGCTGCAGCTCCCGTCTCCGAAAACCTCGAAGCAAATTTTGAAATAGACCTTATCTTTATGAACAAACCACATACAAGTCCAAGCAAGCACATTCTCGCTTTAAAAACTCTTAAAACTGCATTCCGTGACAAAAACAGTATTATTTTTAAATTATGGTGGATTTGGGCATCCGCCATGACACTCGCTGTGAGAAATACGGCAACTTCGGCAAGCGGAGTGATACAAACTGTGAAGAGGCTGGAGGAGCTCTGTTGGACTCTAATATCACACTCCTATCAGCCAATCAGTTTCAAGAACCAGAAAGAACTCTTGTGTATATGTGTATATATATATATATATATATATATATATGTGTGTGTGTGTGTATGTATATATCATAAATTAGAATTTTTAAAATAAATATTATTATTATTATTACTATTATTATTATTAAAGTTTGGTATCTGTAAGTTTTATGTCTTTTATCAGTATTTTATACTTACCTAGACTGCATTTAATTTATCAAATATACAGTAAAAATGTTGATATTGTGAAATATTATTACAATTTAAACTAGTTGTTTTCTATGTGAATATCTGTTAAACTGTAATATATTTCTGTGATCAAAGCTGTATTTTCAGCATCATTACTCCAGTCTTCAGTGTCACATGATCTTCAGAAATCATTCTAATAT
>JAFVLL020030304.1:27355-40005 GCA_021397915.2 Tor tambroides | reverse complement strand
ACCCATACCACCAAACCTGTCCCTAACCTTACCCATATCCCACCTCAATAGCAGCAAAAGTGTTTTGCAATACAATATGAACACAATAAGTACATTGTACTTATTTTTTTATGTAAGTACATAGTAGTTAAGGCCACCTAATATAAAGTGTGACTCAACTAAATACTCAACATTAACATTTACGAGTTCATGCTCCAATGCAATTTCTCTCCATTTTAAGCAAACTTGACCTTCTTTTTGTCAATAAAATGTGTTTAAATTAGCAGGACTTTGACATGAGCAAGAGTAACTTTCGTTACAGTCAACATCTCTCGGCTGCATGAACACATGGTAACAGCCAATCAGGATGAAGGGCCTTGATCCTCTTCTGTGTGCAGTCAGGGGGTGTTTAACTCTTCACGGTGTAAATGGTAGTGCTACATCTCCTGCTGTGTTTCACAGGGCTTATGGGATTGCCTTACGTCCCCCAGCATCACCTCATCTCCACCGAGGCCACCCTGTCCCAGACCCGCAGTGCTTAATCTCCCAGAAAACCCGGCAGTCTGTGGGCGACACTGTCCTCATCCTCAATGAGAGCCAGTGTATCCACTGAGAGTTTTCCAGTTTGAAACAAGCAGGGCGTCAGTAATTTAATTGGTATTTATAATGATGGCATGGAGGGCCGAAGCACAGATGGAGCATAGGGCTTTTAATTAATGTCAGCCTATAATGATGTCACAATTCATTTCCTCTCTACGTTATAGGCATTAGATACGTCTATCTAAGTCTCTTATGCTCACCAAGGCTGCATTTATTCGGTCAAAAACAGTAAAAACTAGTAATATTATGGAAAATTAAAAGAACTGTGTTCTATTTGAATATATTTTAAAATGTAATTTATTTCTGTTTTTATTTCTTCAGTGTCACATGATCCTTCAGAAATCATTCTAATATGCTGATTTGCTGCTCAATAATCATTTATCAATGCTAAAAACAGTTGTGCTGCTTAATATTTTTGTGGAAACGGTGATACATTTTTCAGGATTCTTTAACAAAACAGTTTAGTTAAAATTACACTACAACACGTCCCATTTATTTGTGTTGATTTGCACTCTGTGAGTTATATCCAAAGTTTGAAAGAATACATTAGTCATAATTAATGTGTATCCACTAATTGTTTTCACTGAGCAGCACAAAGAAATTACATAAGGCCGCCTACACCCTGTGCCTTCTTTCTCCAACGCTCAGGCCTGTGTTTCAGGAAGAGGCCAAATATAAGTGACGAAAGCCAAAAGGTTACGCTCTATCAGTATAAAAACAGAAGAACGCAGAGAGGGAGGATATCCACAAGGGATGAAAACGAAACAGATAGCTAGAAATAAGGAGCTGCAGATAGAAAAGAAAGACCTACAAAGATAACAAACTACATCATTTGTTTAAATGTATGAGAAAATGGCTCCCTTCCCATTTTGTCTAGTGGTTGTTACATAAGCAGCTGTCCGGTTTAAAGAACTGACACAGACGGACAGTATCTCCTCTCTGTTACCCTATTTGCCTCCTACTCACCACCTCCTCTTCCCTAAACTATCCTCCGTCATATGCAGCAGAAAGTTCTGGAGCCTCGAAAGGTCCCACTGCTCTCCGTTGATTCCTCCATGATGGCCTCAAATACTACACAGAAACAGAAAGAAACAGTGTTTAGCATGAAGGAAATGGAAGAATCCACTGAAGGCCTTTGGACATTCCTCACACTTTTCTGTTATTTTATATCGACTAAGACTTCCGTTCCAGAATCAGCACTTCCCTGACCTGTACTTTTGACCTTGTTTCTCAACTCACCCTCACCATCTCCGCTATCCTCACTGTTGATCATCATTCACAATGCATTGCCACACAATGCTGACACAGACTTGCCATCTATTTATTCCTACTGTCTAGGCTGAAAAACGTGATCCTGTGATACTAGCTCCATATGCACTTCTTTTACAGATTATTATTTTTTTTTTTAGGTTTTATTAATTTCAGTTTTAGTTATTTTACATCCGGTTGAAGAAAATAAGAAATTATATTAGCTAAAATAAAATATGTTTAAGGTTTTAATATTTAATTTCAGTTAAATTAAGTTACATTTCAAGAAAAAATGTTTTTTATAGTTTTAGTTTAAATTTTAATTTTAATTAACCCTGATTTTAACTTGTAATCGACTGAACCCTAGTGAAAAATAAATATACTAAAATGTATTTGAAATACATTTATTTCATGCTAAGTATACTACAAATACATTTACATATTATATACTTAATAAAAATACCCTGCAATTGTACTTTTGGTATACTAAACTGGTATACTTAAAGTCTGCTAAATTGGAACAATTAATTTTGTTTTTAATGCACTTTAATTATGCAGAAGTAGTGCTGAAGTCCAACTAAAGATTTGATTGTGCTAAAGCTGAACTATTGCTAGTATACTTCAGGTACACTTTAAATATCTTGCATTTAAAGACTGATATTATTCAAAGATCATACAGTACTCATCAATAGTGAAATTAAAACACATTTTAATCTTAATATTAAGAAATGTGCATTGTGCACAAGTAGTACTCCAAATAGAGTTTAATTAAAATGTTTACATCAGTAAGTCTCCAGCGATAGATTATAAATAGTATAAATATAATAGATTTATACTATTATATTATATAACTACACTATATAATAAATGTATGTCAACTATATTACTTTTTTTTCTTTCTTTTTTAATAACGGCCTGTCTTACTTCCAGTTACACCTGGTAACATCCATCCATGTGTCCCAAATAGCACAGAGGAGCCACTTACCCCTAAGATCCAATCAAAACGAGAGTTTTGTCGTGTCTTTTATCTAAAATATAGAAAAATCTAAAGTAAATCAATACACCCAAGATAGCCGCTATAATCTGCCTCCTCTGGTCAACTAGCTCCCCCATCTGTCCACATGAGGGATTAATTTAGGCCTTGTTCATGTCCAAAATTGTTCCCATCCTTTCCCTTCAGCAGAGAAATGAACTCACAAATCATACGAGAACATAATCTTCAGTGCAGTCAGTCTGAAGATTAATTAATTCATGGTTCGCCTCCTCTAGGACACTAATCTTGTATGAAAAAAGACCCTGTCAGTTCCACAGTCCCAAAATTTTTGTGCTGTATTCTATGCAAACCTGGGTTCCCATGTCTAAAACACTTGCTAAAAATTATGTGCCTTAAATTTTTTGTATGATATACCTTGTTTTGTAAGTATAAAATCTAAGCAGAATTCATGTACGTTACTATATCTATAGTTTTTCATTTTTAGGAAGCTATCAGTGATGAAGTTTGTCTAGTAACTGTGATATGGCAGTCCATTATCGAATACCGAAAACAACTATAAAAATGATTTTCCTACATACAACATCACTTTTAAAGCTCATTTTGTTATGTATTCTGTACCACTGATGTGTTACGGATTTAGGCCTACTTCTTGTAATGTTCACTAATGAATTAAACAGATCTGTTTTTCAGTTTCTTTTGGAATATCCCTAAATAAATAACAGAAAACCACCACTGGGGAAAAAAAAAAACTTTATTAGGTCTACTTAAGTTACTGCTTGGTTATTTTTAAGGTTAAATGTCTCTATGTATAAACTGCACATTTTCATTTTTTTTTAACATGTGTGATATTCAGAAAAAGTGCAGAGAACAAAACACCCAGAATACTCAGAAATGACTAATGACTTGTTGGACCGAAAAGGCTTCATTTTGTGAACTCAGCAACCTCTCCTCTGTGAGAGCCTGTTCTAAGCTGTCTGTCTAATGTAATTGGACCATTACAAATAGTGCAGTCAGATGGAGCGATCTTAGCTGTGTTTGCCAGCATTAGGACATTAAAAATGAGCACTTAAGCAAGGCACTAAATTCCCTGTGCTCATTTGTTAGGCAGTATAATTATTTTTATAGACCACTGAACCTATTTATTGATGTTTTGTATTGATTTATTATGATGTCCTTTTTCAAACATGACTTTTCATAATACAGCTTAAAGCTAGTTTCAAAATATAATTTTTTTTATTGAAAAACACAAACAACATAAAATTAGAAAATAAAACAAAATCAAAACTGTTCGCCAGTGCTGAAGCTTTTATTTTGTTCCACACCAGACTTTTATTTTGAAAAAAGAAAATGTATTATGTTTCCTGTTTAAACTCTTTTACTTGCTGCTCGTTTCGATCTACTGATACAAAAGTAGCTGTAACTGTACAGCAAGAGATTCGCGAAACTTCACATTGATTTCATTATCGGCTCGATGATCGGTATTATTTGTGACCTGGCTTTCTTTGTCAAATAACATGTATTTTTTTCTTAACTGTCTGTACTCACCACATATAGTATATATAATTATAGTGTCTACGTCCTAACTCATGTCTGGCTGCTGTGTTTCCATATTTAAATGAATGATTTATGCTTATAATCCTTACAAATAAAATGACAGCCATTAAATATAAATAAGCAAATATATATGAAATGATTATATTAGCATGTTTCCATGACAAGTGTATTAACACACGTATGATTCAGTTGAAAGGAAATACACTGAATGGGAGCTAAACTAATGAGTGGAAGGAGGAGAAGCAAACCCAATCGGGGTGGAGGACGGTTCAATAAACCCAGAGGAGGAGGAGGAGGTGGAAACAGGAAAACTGCTAGTGGATGTTGGGATGATGAAGATGATTTCAGCCTGGATTTGTGTCCCAGTCGGTCATTCAAGCCTCCCTCATCTAGAGGTTCAAGAGGTGTCCATAGGGCTCGTGGAGGAACCGGCAGAGGAAGATCTCAGGCGCTGGCCAAAAAACATGATGAGGAGGATCCAGATTTAGACCTGAGCAAGTGCAGCTGCCCCTGCAGAAGATACACATGACGTCAGAGAACAAACTACAGGTCAAAGAACTGCTGCGGGAACTTCAGAGCCAGGAGTATCAGACACCGAATAGGTGAACTTGAGTTTGTTTCTGTAGAGGCAACAGTGGCCTCCCACTTATTCAGTGGCCTTGGTTCTGCCAAATATTTGTTTTTCCCCATTCATTTTCTCCATAGGAATGTTTAAGCCCTGTGTTGCACTCTAAGCAGTTTTTGGTTGGTTTACAGGGGTTGTTTAGTGTTTAATAATGTAATTTTGTCGTGTAGCGGCTCTGATTATGAAGGTGGTGAGGAGGATGAGGAAGAGGAGTATGATGAGCTAGACCATCGTGAGGAGGGTCAGTTCTGGAAAACCCATGATGATGGAGTGGAATGTGCCGAGAGTGATGACTGGATGGAGGACTCGGTCGAGGAGAAGCACAAAAAGCTAGAGCCGGTGATCTCTCTGTTTGCTGTGGGCACTCTTTGCAGGTACACTTTGGCTAAAACAGGCATCACTACTTATATTTCAAGATTATTATAAAGATGGTACACTGTTAAAAAAAAATGTCCTTTTAAATTTACGATATAAATACAACAGCTGTGGTTGTTAGTAATGCACCAAAAAATATGGTAACATTTTTCAGGTATTATAGGATGCCATATTTGCCATATTATAGGATGTCTATATATTTTACAATTTTTAATTGTATAATTCATGTTAATAAATCATTATTTATTTATTTATTTATTAATTATTAATTCATGTTAATACATTTATTGTTAATGTTAATTAATCATGCAATTCATTAGTTTTTACTTGCAATAACCATAAATTTGGTAGTATTTTACACTAAAATTACATATAACGCAGTGTTAAGCCATTTACAGTTTTACATCTTATAATTAATAACCGTAGTGATTGATTATTATGTAATAACTGTAAAAAATTAAATAATAGAACATGTAACACAAAATACTCTAGTGTGATACACTACTGATAACAAAAATGAGAAGATAAAATTATGTAAAATATAATCATATATGATTTTGCACAGGGACTTCCGAGAATGTCTTTTTACTCTTTTTTTTTTTTCTGTAAATTATATGGTAATTTATAGCTTTTGCTCGTAATAGCCATAAATTTGACATAAAAGTATTTTACATAAAAATTTAATATTTTTCACTGTATGATTAATAATTGTATTTGTAAGTAATAACTGCACAAATTAACAAGATATTACACAAAACTCCATAATGTACATTACTGATAACAAAAATGAGAAGATAAAATGATTTATATAAATTATAGTCATATATGATGTCACGCAGGGACAACTGTGTTGTTGTTGTTGTTTTTTTTTACTGTAAATTATATGGTAATTCATAATTTTTGCTTGCAATAACTATACATTTGACAGTATTTTAGATACATATTAAATATTTTCACTGTATGACTAATAACTGTATTTGTAAGTAATACCTGCAAAAATTAACAGAAAATATAACATAAACTCCCTAATGTACATTACTGATAACAAAAATGAGAAGAAATTATATTTTATATTTAAATATGTTTCATTTTTGGGAATGTCCTTTTGCTGTTTATCACTATAAATTGTTTGATAATTCATTTAATGAATTAATAATTCAGTTTTATAGCATAATGTGTGCAGATAGTTTATGCCTGCATGGTAGATGAGGTGTACTTTTTAGCTTACTTTTATAAAGTACTGAATCTGTTTGTTCACTCGGTATACTGTATAAGTAACTCAGTATTTCCCATTATGTTGCAGGTATGGGTTTGACCGTGAACGCTGTCGACAAGCTTTGGAGGCTGGAGAAGAAAGTGGACGTGGTGAGGTTGGAGCAACATTAGAGCTCCTCCTATCCCAGATGTTCAGAGAACGTTTCGGCTCCAGCGCCCTCAGTCCCCAAACACCTGACCTCCCTTCTCAGAAGGAATGTGTAGCTCTGCGACAGGAAGAGGCCCTCGCTTTGACCGCAATCTACAGCGATCGCTTCTGTGAGCGCATCAGCAGTCGTGTTTGGACTATCCAGCTTGATTTGCTGTGGCTGGATGAAAGGCGGAACAAATTTTCAGACTCTGAGAATCGTAAGAAGCAGTCAGGATCCAATCAGATTTGTAAGTTTTAGCTGAAGGGGGCAGGTTGTAAGTTTGGAAACTGCTGCAAGTTCAAGCACCAGACTTCTGAATCCAGCTCTTCCAGAGATTTTTGTAAAGCAAGTCAACCAGGATTTAGCAGCACAGAAGATCCCGTTTACCAGCTGGAGATTCGTTTCCAACCAGGTAGTTTATATCCTTTTCAACCACCGCTCGTGGCCTTCAGTAGCACTGATGAATCGCTCTCAGGCGCAGGACGCCTCAGTGTCACAGAGTACCTGTTCGGTCAGACACTAAGTGCTGCGCAGGAAGGAGAGCCAGTGGTCTACACCCTCATTTCCAGTCTGGAGGAGGATGGACCTGCTAGAGAGCTGCTGTCAGCTGCTCATCACAAATACAGTGCTCCGCCCCCTGTTCTGGCTCCGCCCACTGTCACTCCAGCCAGGAATCAGAGCAGTAGGAACACTGTAGAAAACAGCATTACGACCAATGCAGCAACTAGAGATCAATCAACCAACACCACTGAGAGCACAAACCACAGAGTGAAACAGAAAGAAGGTGAGAGATTGGATGACTTAAGACTTCATTTTTATTATTAAAACTATATCTCAATGAATATTCAACCCAAAAATGAATATTCTGTTATCATTTACTCACGTAATATATTTGTGTTCAATCAGATACGTCATACCTAAGAGAGGATATTGAAGATGAACAAGAAGATGGTGATGATGATGAAGACGAAGAGGAATGTATCCCAGTGGAAAATGAGAGCTATGTTAATTTGAGGAAGAGGATGGTGAAGAAGATCGAGATCAAAAGTGAGCAAATACCGCAAGAGAACAAGAAGCTCTGCAGAGAGTTGAAGAGAAAACAGGTAGCAGACCTGCCTTGCCTTCATTGGCTTGGATGTGTGTGTGATTGTTTTTGGTGTAGCATAATATGAACATTTTCCCATCTTCTTCTTATCCTCATATCATTTCAAACCTGTATAGAGCACTGCAGCGATGATGTATTTTTGTTTGTGACCATCACCCTGGTTCTCTTGACAAAAAGCCAATAGAATTTTCATATCAGCGTTTGGATTAGTGCAGAAAATAAGCTCTGTGACCAACAAACATTTATGATTCATACACATTTTGTCCATCAAGACAATCTTCAGAAATTACCACAACTTTGGAGCTTAAATACAATTGACAGAAGCGAAAAGCTATAGTTAGGTTATAAATGGACTACACCGAGGTCACATGACTTAAACGTCACCACCATTAAGCTCTTTCTTAATCTTTATTTGAAATACGCAATTTGGAAAGTTTGAGTTAAAATAGTTTGCAAGAGCGTGACTATTGAGTAGATGTTTAACTGTTTGGTGTGATGACGTTCACTATCTCTGACAACCTCTGGAGTCCCGTTAGCCACTTCAAGACTTTTTTAAAGGATTAGTTCACTCCTGAATGAAAATTTCCTGATAATTTACTCACCCCCATGTCATCCAAGATGTTCATGTCTTTCTCTCTTCAGTCGAAAAGAAATTAAGGTTAATCTATTCCAGGATTTTTCTCCATCTAGTGGACATCAATGGGAGCCAACGGGTTGAAGGTCCAAATTACAGTTTCAGTGCGGCTTCAAAGGGCTCTACACGATCCCAGCCAAGGAATAAGGGTCTTATCTAGTGAAACGATCGGCCATTTTCTAAAAAAATTCAAATGTACTACTTTTTAACCACAAATGCTCGTCTTGCACTAACTGTGTGATGTGCGACCACAACTTTATGCATTACGTAATCATGTTGGAAAGGTTAGTTCTTCGTCTGTGTTCTTCGGTTCAAAAAGGTAGTGTAAGGTGAAAAACCCCGTCTCATTTTCTCCTCCAACTTCAAAATTGTCTTACATCGTTGTTTTAGCTTTTTTGTAAAGGGCGTTTGACTTTCTTTGCACATTCACTCTGTAAACACAGGGTCAGTATTTCTTCCTACGTCACACGTGACATTTCCAATGTGATTACGTAATGTGTGAGGTCAAGCTAGTGCAAGATGAGCATTTGTGGTTAAAAAGTATATAAATTTGTATTTTTTTTTAAATTTTTTTTTTAGAAAGTGACCAATCATTTTGCTAGATAAGACCTTTATTCCTTGTCTGGAATCGCTTGGAGCCCTATGAAACTGTAATTTGGACCTTCAACCCATTGGCTCCCATTGAAGTCCACCAAATAGAGAAAAATCCTGGAATGTTTTCCTCAAAACCTAATTTCTTTTCGACTGAAGAAAGAAAGACCTGAACATTTTGGATGATATAGGGGTGAGTGATTCTGAATTATCAGAAAATTTTAATTCTGGAGTAAACTAATCCTTTAAGGCATGTAAAAGCTGAAGCTTGAGTGGGGCATTGCTGTTGTGAAAATAAAATGTGAAAATATCTTGAGCTTGTGTAACAACAGACCTTATTTCAGGCACTTAAACAATAACCCATTACAAAAAAAACCCATTGACTTCAAGACAACGGCGTGATAAAATGCTACCTTGTTTCCGAATTTTAGGTCTCATTCCTTCAGCACTCTATAACTTAAAAAGTGAGTTTTTGAAGAAAGCTTAAAAATGACTGAAATGCATCATAAAAGCTTCTCAAAATATTCTGTAAGACCAAAGCATTATATTCCAAGACTTCTAAAATCAAATGATAGCTTTATGTATTATACTGACTTGAAATGTAAGTCTTCAGGGATGATGTTAATGATTTCACACCTCATTTGTTCCCCTATGTCTTGTGACCAAACCTCATTATAGAGCACTTTTAAATCAGTTTGGAGCTTGACTGCACCCTGTTTCCATTTACTTTCATTATATGGAAGAGAGCGGTCGGGATATATAAAAATTTCACCTTTTGTGTTACACAGAAGAAAAAAAAAAAGATATATTTTTCACAGTTCCATTTGTGTGTTCTCTCAGTCAGTCGTCGAGGCGCTATACATCGATGCAGGAGCAGAGGCAGAAGCTACCTGCATGGCAGAAGAGAGAGGCGATATTGGAGAGAACCGGGTTCTCGTCATCAGTGGGATGACTGGGTAAGACTGTGACCTGCTGCATTTGTATTCTATTAACCAGTTTTTTATTTGGTTGAAATTGATGATGCCTCTTTGTGTCTGAATTAATGTAACTTCAGGTGTGGGAAAACCACTCAGATTCCTCAGTTTATCCTGGATCATTTCCTCCAGACTGGATGGCCGGATAGAGTGGCCAACATTATTTGCACTCAGCCGCAGCGCATCTCTGCCATCGCTGTGGCGACTCGAGTGGCCCAGGAACGAGCAGAGGCCCTAGGTCACTCTACAGGCTACCAGATTCGTCTGGAGACCGTCAGGGTAAGACAGTTTATACATACCAACCACATTTACTCTGGGTGCTACTTAAGGCTGAGTAAAACGTCTGATATTTATAATATATCCTCAAAGATTTTTATCATCATTTGATGGTCATTTGTTGAATTACTGCTACCATAATCGATAGAAAATGATTTAACTAAAATGTAACTGTATTTTAATTCTCACATTAAATGTTATTGAATTAAATTGGCAACAATGTTTAGTCCAAATTATGGTTTGATATATTGAATAAACCTTTTTAAAAGCCATTTAAAGATATTGTTTTAAGATATTCAATATAAAAGATTTAGTATATTGAATATTGTCAAAGGCTGAAATCTTTCCCTCTCAATAATTTATTTGAAAGAAGTCTCTTATCCCCAGCAAGGCTGCATTTATTTGATCAAAAATACAGTAAAAACAGTAATACTGTGAAATATTATGGCAAAAACAATAATATTGCAATATAACAAAATAAGTGCTTTATATTTGAATATAATTTATTCCTGTGATGCAAAGCTGAATTTTCAGCAGCACTACTCCAGTCTTCAGTGTCACATGATCCTTCAGAAATCATTCTAATATGCTGATTTGGTGCTCAAGAAACATTTATTATTATCAAATCTGAAAGCAGTTTTTCTGCTTAATATTTTTTTTAGCATTCTTTCATGAATGGAAAGTTTGAAAGATAAATTTGAAATATGAATCTTGTAATGTTATAAATGTTCTTACTGTTACTTTTAAACAATTTAATGCATCCTTGCTTAAAAAAAAGGATTAATGTCTGTATATACGTTCTTGTGTCCAGTCCTCCATCACCAGGCTGATGTTCTGCACCACTGGCGTCCTTTTGCGCAGGTTAGAGGGCGACTCTGAGCTCAGCGACATCACACATGTGATTGTGGATGAGGTCCATGAATGGACAGAAGAGAGGTTTGTGGAAGCAAACATGCACATTACAACACAGTGACACACAGGAGTCTGACAGTAACATGATTTCTGCCTCACAGTGACTTCCTGTTGCTGGTTCTGAAGGATCTGATTGTAAAAAGGACAGATCTGAAAATAATTATGATGAGTGCAACCCTGAATGCTGAGCTCTTCTCACAGTACTTCAACAACTGCCCCAGCATCCATATACCAGGTACACCATCCCATTCCTGATAAAAAAAAAAAAAAGAGAGATTAAATGATATTATTCATGAAAATGAACTGATTTCTTTTAGCGCACCTTAAACTTTAAAATTTAATCTATCACACATATCTTATTTTTTCGAAATGGACTTTCCTATCTGAAGGTCGTACATTCCCAGTGGAGCAGTTCTTCCTTGAAGATGCCATCGCTAAGACCGGGTATTCACATAGTTTCATCTACGATTGTTATATATTCGTCACACAAAAATAAATATAAACAATATTTATAACACAGCATGGTTTGTTCTTTTGTTGTGAAGGTATGTAATTGAAGATGGTGGTCCATATCGGCGTTCCACAAAGCAAAATCGCCCCTCCGGTCAGGGTGTCACAGCTGGGAAGGGACGGGCTCCTGTTGAAGACTGTGATGATGATGATGGTGGCTGGTCTTTTACATCTTTCATGAAAAAGGATTCGGTCAAAGACTCCATCCCTGATCAGCAGCTCAGCCAACAGGACCTCACTATCCGATATTCCAGTAAAAACACTTGAATTCTGTCATTTTAGCATGTTTTATTGATTTATTGCCAGATTTTATTTTTATTGCATTGATTTATTGGTCGTGTGATGTCATGCTGACGTGTGCCAAACAACTGGGGACGGCTAAAATGTTTTTATTTATTTTTTTAAAAAATCTGATTTCAAGGGATTATTTAAATTATGCTTGAATATTCCCAAACACTATGACAGTGCGCTCTCTGTGTGAGATATGTGATTGTTGTCATATTTCTATAAAAATCTAAAATACATGTTTGTATTAAAGTAGAAATGGATAAGTACGCCTTCCTTTCGTATGGGATTAAATAGCAAGCACTTTGAGTGTCTTGTTCATCATATTCATATTCATATAAAAGCAACAGAACTGAAATTATATCACGTTTATCAGCAGCACGGCACATGAGTGAGAATAATGCGATATCCGCCTTTGATCTCGTAGCTATCTGTTCTACTTCGAGAGGTCAGAACTGTCCGTCTTGACCGCGCTTATTTCACTCCTCCCCTCACTGCAGCCGCCTCTCACCTACACTTCAGGCGAGGAGCATCTCAAACAAGCCTGATAGCTGTCATTGCTACTGAGCCGCGTAATGCGTT
>JAFVLL020030304.1:0-27255 GCA_021397915.2 Tor tambroides | reverse complement strand
CCCTCAGATTCCAGATTTTCAAATAGTTGTATCTCAGCCAAATATTGTCCTATCCTAACAAACCATACATCAATGGAAAGCTTATTTATTCATCTTTCAGATTATGTATTAATCTCAATTTTGAAAAATTGACACTTAAGACTGGTTTTGTGGTCCTGGGTCACATATGTGATGTGTCATGCAGGGACTTCTGGGAATGTCTTTTTACTGTTTTCATTGTAAATTATATGGTAATTCATAGTTTTTGTGTGCAATAACCATAAATTTGACAGTATTTTACAAAAACATTAAATATTATTATCTGTTTGATTAATAACTGTATTTGTTATAACGTAATACCTGCAAAAAATTAAACAAGAGAAAATATAACACAAAACGGATTTACAGATAGCAAAAGTGATGAGAGATGATTATATTTTATATTTATATAAAATAAAATCATATGTGATGTTATGTAGCAACTTTTGTGGGGGTCCTTTTACTGTTTTTCCACTGTAAATTATACGATAATTCATAGGCTTTTTTAATAACCGTATATTAACTAGTTAACATGTTTTTACTGTAGCATTTTTACTTTTTTCTGTAAAAATTCAAAAACAAAAAATGTTTACAGTGTATTATAGCATAATGTGTGCAGATAGTTTATGCCTGGATGGTAGATGAGGTGTAATTACTTGGTGTACTATTTATCAAACTAAAATAGTACTGAATCTGTTTGATCACTCATTATAGTGTAGAAGTAACTCAGTATTTCCCATTATGTTGCAGGTATGGCTTTGACCGTGAACGCTGTCGACAAGCTTTGGAGGCTGGAGAAGAAAGTGGACGTGGTGAGGTTGGAGCAACATTAGAGCTCCTCCTATCCCAGATGTTCACAGAACGTTTCGGCTCCAGCGCCTTCAGACCCCAAACATCGGACCTCCCTTCTCAGGAGGAATGTGTAGCTCTGCGACAGGAAGAGGCCCTGGCTTTGACCGCAATCTACGGCGATCGCTTCTGTGAGCGCATCAGCAGTCGTGTTTGGACTATCCAGCTTGATTTGCTGTGGCTGGATGAAAGGCGGAACAAAATTTCAGACTCTGCGAATTGTAAAAAGCAGTCAGGATCCAATCAGATTTGCAAGTTTTACCTGAAGGGGGCAGGTTGTAGGTATGGAAACCACTGCAAGTTCAAGCACCAAACTCCTGAATCCAGCTCTTCCAGAGAATTTTGTAAGGCAAGTCAACCAGGGTTTAGCAGCACAGAAGCTCCCATTTATCAGCTGGAGATTCGCTTCCAACCAGGTGGTTTATATCCTTATCAAGCTCCGCTCGTGGCCTTCAGTAGCACTGATGAATCGCTCTCAGGTGCGGGACGCCTCAGTGTCACAGAGTACCTGTTCGGTCAGGCACTCAGTGCTGCGCAGGAAGGAGAGCCGGTGGTCTACACCCTCATTTCCTGTCTGGAGGAGGACGGACCTGTCAGAGAGCTGCTGTCAGCTGCTCATCACAAATACAGTGCTCCGCCCCCTGTTCTGGCTCCGCCCACCATCACTCCAGCCAGGAATCGGAGCAGTAGGAACACTGTAGAAAACAACATTACGACCAATACAGCAACTAGAAATCAATTATCCAACACCACCGAGAGCACAAACCACAGAGTGAGACAGAAGGAAGGTGAGGGATTGGATGACTTAAGACTTCATTATTATTATTATTATTATTATTATTAAAACTATATTTGAATGAATATTTCACCCAACTTCTTCTGTTTAATCAGATGCTTCATACCTAAGAGAGGATATTGATGATGAACCAGAAGATGGTGATGATGATGAAGACGAAGAAGAATGTATCCCAGTGGAAAACGAGAGCTATGTTAACTTGAGGAAGAGGATGGTGAAGATCGAGATTAAAACTGAGCAAATACTGCAAGAGAACAAGAAGCTCTGCAGAGAGTTCAAGAGGAAACAGGTAACACAAAAAACCCTTCGGGACCAGTGGCATAGCGGACGTGTACGCAGGGCACCCACTGCGGGGGGCCCCGCGATAGGATGATGGGGTGCGTTGAAAAACGATGATCATGTATCGACGATAGCCAGAGATATTGTCAAAAGCATTACATATTGTTGTTATTATTAAGAGTATCTGGCATTTTCAATTAATGTCCTTTTACATTCTGGCTATTATTATTAGGTTACTTTTATTATTAAATTAATATTACAATTAATTTGCTCCGCAATAATTTCGCGCATCACCGCATAGTTAACTGACGCGCTGTGAGGGTAATAAAAGATTAGACTATTAGCTTAGGCTACTCCTCATTGAAAATGTAAAAAAAATAAATAAATAAATAAATAAAACAGGTCTATTATAGCCTACAATTATAGGCCTATAGCCTAAATAAAACTGTTAACACTTCAGTCATCAATGAAACTTTAGGGCAGCTTATTTTAAGCGCCGACTTTCAAAAACAACCTGTTCAACACGAAATACCTTTCTCATTGTTTTCAATATGTTCGGGCCACAAGAGGAACATTAAGGAAATAAATAAAACTGTTTTATTCCGCGTATTAAGTAGGAGATTCGTTTCTCGTCGTCTCTGATTATGCGCCGTTAATGCATGCGTCGACAAATGCCGAAAACGCCGTCAGTTTTTAATTTCACTTTCACGTTGAAAGACGTTCACCGGCATCAGAGTATGTGAGCGGAGCGCGGAGTAGAGCGGTGTGATTTTTACTGGAGGGAGGAGCGGATTTTTTAAAAGTCGGAGCGTCGTGGTTTTCACTCGCTCCAAGAGTAACATGCCAACGACCCGTAATATAACTGCATATTTAGCAAGAATTCGCATGTTAAACATTTAGCTTGCATGATAGAGAAGGATCACTCAATCAGAAAGAATGTGAAGGACGGCAATGGACATGAACGGGAAGTTATAGTTCTCAAGGAATTTGTTTGTTCCTTCTAGATACTGAATATTTTCAAGTGAAAGCATGATTTAAACAGGTACAACACTTATTCGCAATTGCTCTCTCAATAATGCATTCAAACAAATGTAATCTTACGTGCTACTTCATCTATGTCCGATTTCGAATGAGCAGAAATCTGTAAGAAATGCAGCGATCCGTAGGTAAAATAACTGACGAAAACGTACTGTTATTTTCATCACAAACAAAATTTGCACTGCAAAAAGCAGCAATTATACCTTTTAATGCTGACAACCATGTTATTAGCTTGCCATAGTTTGCACAGTGTTCCAATAAAACGCTCCACTTATTTTAATTTTTTTCTTTTAGTATACGTTATGATATTTCAAACATACATTTCAAACATAGGCTACATTAGATGCGGAGTGGTGTTTCTGATATCAGTGAGCGGGAGCGATTATTATGCTCTGAGTGCGGAGGGGAAATTGTTCTGACCGGCATTAAGTCTTGCACAAACTTTGCACGTTGCTTGTGTGATATCCACTGGCTCGCCTTCACGGTTTAAAACAGAAATATTTCCAATATTGCGACGCATCCCCGCTGACCCCAACCCATCCCGGGACCGGGACGGGGCCTCCGACTTGTGGTTCGCGGGGGGGGGGGCCCGCAGATTTGCGTTACGCCACTGTTCGGGACAATGGAGAGCTAAGTTAAGTAAAGAGAGTACTTAGTTCTCTATGTAAAGAGAGCTATGGAAGAGAACAGTCGGGATATTGTTCAAATTTTCACCTTTTGTGTTACACAGAAGAAAGTGATAGAACATAGAAATAGATTTTTTTTTTCTCATAGAGTTTGATTTGTGTGTTCTCTCTGTCAGTCGTCGAGGCGCTATACATCGATGCAGGAGCAGAGGCAGAAGCTGCCTGCATGGCAGAAGAGAGAGGCCATATTGGAGTGTTTGGATAAGAACCAGGTTCTCGTCATCAGCGGGATGACTGGGTAAGACTGTGACCTGCAGCATTTCTATTCTATGAACTAGTTTTGTTTATTTGGTTAAATTTGATAATGTTGACATCTCTTCATGTCTGAATTAATGTAACCTCAGGTGTGGGAAAACCACTCAGATTCCTCAGTTTATCCTTGATCATTTCCTCCGGACTGGAGGGCCGGATAGAGTGGCCAACATTATTTGCACTCAGCCACGGCGCATCTCTGCCATCGCTGTGGCGACCCGAGTGGCCCAGGAACGAGCAGAAGCCTTGGGTCACTCTACAGGCTATCAGATCCGTCTGGAGACCGTCAGGGTAACACAGTTTATACACACCAACCACATTTACTCTGGGTGCTACTTAAGGCTGAGCAAAATGTCTGATATTTACAATATATTCTCAAAGATTTTCACCATAATTTGATTATCATTTGTTGAATTACTGCTACCGTAATCAATAGAAAATGATTTAACCAAAAGTAACTGTTTTTATTTTCACATTAAATGTTGGCATCAATAACTGTTTAGTCCAAATCATGGTGTCATATATATTGAATAAACTTTTTTTTTAGAGCCATTTCAAGATATGGTTTCAAGATATTCAATATACAAGATATAGTATATTGAATATTGTCAAAGGCTGAAATCTCTCTCTATATATATATATATAATTTATTTGAAAGAAGTCTCTTATTCTCACCAAGGCTGAATTTATACAAATTAACTGCTTACTATTTTAATATATTTTAAAATGTAATTTATTCCTGTGATGCAAAGCTGAATTTTCAGCATCATTACTCCTGTCTTCAATGTCACATGATTAATTTTTTATTTTATTTTTGGAAACAATGAAATTTTTTAGGATTCTGTGATGAATGGAAAGTTCAGAAGATATATTTGAAATATGAATCTTGTAACAACATAAATGCCCTTACTCATTTATAAACAATTTAATGCATCCTTGCACAAAAAAAAAAAAAAGGATTAATGTCTGTATATACTTTCTTGTATCCAGTCCTCCAGCACCAGACTGATGTTCTGCACCACCGGTGTACTTTTGCGGAGGTTAGAGGGTGACTCTGAGCTCAGTGGCATCACGCATGTGATCGTGGATGAGGTCCATGAACGGACAGAAGAGAGGTTTGTGGAAAGTACACATGCACATTACATCTCGGTCACACGCATGAGTCTGACAGTCACATGATTCCTGTCTCACAGTGACTTCCTGTTGCTGGTTCTGAAGGATCTGATTGTAAAAAGGATGGATCTGAAAATAATTATGATGAGTGCAACACTGAATGCCGAGCTCTTCTCACAATACTTCAACAACTGTCCCAGCATCCATATACCAGGTACTATATAGGCTACCATATAACAGGATCACCCTTAGTGCACCTTTAAAGATGTAAACTTTATAATTGAATCCATCACACATTTCTCTTTCACACTTTTCGAAATGGACTTTGCTATCTGAAGGACGTACATTCCCAGTGGAGCAGTTCTTCCTTGAAGACGCCATCGCTAAGACCAAGTATTCACATAAAATACATATAGCTTCATCTATGATTGTTATGTATTCGTCACACAAAAATAAATTTGGTTTGTTCTTTTGTTGTGAAGGTATGTAATTGAAGATGGTAGTCCATATCGGCGCTCCGCAAAGCAAAATCGTCCCTCCGGTCAGGGTGGCATGGCTGGGAAGGGACGGGCTGCTGTTGAGGATTTTGATGATGATGGTAGCTGGTCCTTTACGTCTTTCGTGAAAAAGGATTCGGTCAAAGACTCCATCCCTGATCAGCAGCTCAGTCAACAGGATCTTACCGTCCGATATTCCAGTAAAAACACGTGAATTCTGTCATTTTAGCATGTTTCATTGATTTATTACCAGATTTGTCTTCATTTCCTGTGCTTGTTTTTTTTGGGCCTGCTTATTATTCTTTTTCTGTTTTTTGCAACTCTGTCTATTCTCATTTCTATCTTTAGTGATTGTACAAAGTTCAACCTGCTTATTGAATAATCTCTGTGTAATACGATAAAACACCTTGAACTGTGTATATCTTTGTGCTCCTTTTGTTAAGATTACTCAAAGTCTGTAGTGAAAACACTGGCTGCTATGGATCTTGATAAAATCAACATGGACCTGGTGGAGAGTGTGTTGGAGTGGATTGTTGATGGACAGCACAGTTACCCACCAGGTAAAGAGCTCCATAAACCCCCCCACTAGACGCCTGTTCAAATAATTACAGCCTTCTTTGAAAGGTTTAAAAAAAAAAAAAAACTCTTGACTGTTTTTTGTTATTTGTTTGTTTTGTTTTTTCATTTTTTGGTGAATGCACAGGTGCTGTTTTGGTCTTCCTACCAGGACTTGCTGAAATAAAGCAATTATATGAGCAGCTGCAGTCTAACAGGATGTTCAATAATAGAAGAACAAACAGGTACATTGTTGTAATCGTGCCAGTTTTTCAGTCAGTGCTGTTCATGTAAATTGGCAGTTTCTTAAAAAGTAGTCTTTACAAGTAATTTTTTTCCACCTAAAAATCAAAAGAAAATAATCTTTTGCACCATGTCATTATTTTTTATTTTAATGAAGCACTCATGTGCCACTTGTCACCTCATTAGTATATATATATATATATATATATATATATATATATAATTTTTTTGGAAAGAAATGAATCCTTTTATTCAGCAAAAATGCATTAACATAATAGACTTCTTTGAGAAATTATAAAAAGTCTTACTGACCCCAAACTTTTATGTTTGTTAAAGGTGCTGTATGTAGGATTGACACCTAGCGGTTGAACTAGTTATTGCAGTCCAAATTCAAAATATTTGAGAGGTTTTTTTTCACCGGGCCTCTCATCCTCAGATTTGGGGCACGTGCAGGTTGCCAGATTAACGACACCAACTGAAACGAGCGAACATGACGATGAATGACATTAAATACTCTGTGTTTTCCGCCAACTGGCAATCCAGGGTGCCGAAATACAATTGGGTAAACTGGCAGTGGGCGGGTTTCACAAGCCATAACAAACACAGACATTCCGGGCCGGAACGCACATTTTCAAAGGAGAATAACTGACTGTAGCATTGTTTTTCAGATAAACAAGTATGCTAACTTAGAAATGTTTCTTAAATATCTGCAAACATATTATGGTATTTTTATGCTTTAGTAGAGTCAAAATCCTACATACAGCACCTTTAATACATAAAAATATTTATTAATGAAACCACTATTATGGGCTGAAATGTAACCTTGACATGTTTTGGTTTGTCAGATTCACTTGTAAAAAGTGGATTATGATATATTTTTATGATTGTGTGTAAAATTGTTTAGGTGTGTAGTGTATCCTCTACACTCGTCCCTGTCCAATGAGGACCAGCAGGCGGTCTTTACCCGCCCACCTGAGGGTGTGACCAAAATCATCATCTCCACCAACATCGCTGAAACTTCTGTCACCATTGACGATGTGGTGTATGTCATAGACTCTGGCCGGATGAAGGAGAAGAGGTTTGAGAAGCTATCCAAACATAGATTATTTATTTTTCTTGGTCAACATTGAATATTTTTTTGTGGTTTTGGATGCATTATCATATGTTTGTGCATGTATTAGGTACGATGCTAGTCGCAGTATGGAGAGTCTAGAGGACGTGTGGGTGTCTCGTGCCAATGCTCTTCAGAGAAAAGGCCGTGCCGGTCGTGTGGCGTCAGGCGTCTGCTTCCATCTGTTTACGGGCCATCGCTTCACATACCACCTGAGCCAACAGCAGCTGCCTGAGATTCAGAGAGTTCCCCTGGAGCAGCTCTGTCTTAGGTAACCACCTTAAAACAACCTTCAAAAAAAACTTTAAATAAAGGATGTAGTTCACCCCAAAATTAAAATTTGCGGTAAATGTACTGAAATGCACCCTCAGGCC
The DNA here is from genome assembly GCA_021397915.2 of Tor tambroides. Lineage (NCBI taxonomy): Eukaryota > Metazoa > Chordata > Actinopteri > Cypriniformes > Cyprinidae > Tor > Tor tambroides. Next base: position 19,444 of record JAFVLL020030304.1, on the reverse strand, counting down.
ATCTAGGATGTCAATGAGTTTGTTTCTTCATCAGAACAGATTTTTAGAAATTTAGCATTACATCACTTGGTCACCAATGGATGCTCTGCAGTGAATGGGTGCCGTCAGAATGAGAGTCCAAACAGCTTATAAAAACATCATAATAATCCACAAGTAATCCACACCACTCCAGTCCATCGGTTCATGTCTTGTGAAGTGAAAACTGTGTTTGTAAGAAACAAATCCATCATTAAGGCTATTTAACTTAAAACCGTCACCTCTGGCCAAAATCCGTAATCCATAATAACACTTCCTCTAGTGACAAAGTCCATCAACTGTTGTCCTCTTATATCCAAATCCACCAAAATATTTGTTTAGAACAGTTTTGCTTGTAAAACAGTGCTTGATCTGTGTATATTTCACTGATTTAGACGAGACAGCGTTTTCACTGGAGAAAGCAATATTATGGATAGTGGGCTTGTAATTTAGCCGAAGCAAAGTTTGAATGTTAAAAACATCTTGATGGATTTGTTTCTTACAAACATGCTACTTCACAAGACATTAAATTATGAACTGGTGTCATGTGAATTATTGTGATATTTTTATCAGCTGTTTGGACTCTCATTCTGACGGCACCCATTCACTTCACTGGTGAGCAAGTGATGTAATGCTAAATTTCTCCAAATCTGTTCCCATGAAGAAACAAACTCATCTACATCTTGAAAGGACTTTCAGCAAATTTTCATTTTTGGGTAAACTGTTCCTTCAACACAAGCAAACTTCATGTGATTTGTTTAGATCTTAATAGTTTAAATTTGAACCCATTTCTGTTCTTCTCTCCCAGGGTTAAGGTGTTGGAGGTGTTTGCAGAGCGTCCTCTGGAGTCAGTTTTCTCTCAGCTTATTGAGCCGCCCACAGAGGGCAGTCTGGAGGCCGCTAAACAGCGCCTGTGTGCCCTGGGCGCCCTGACGGACGAGGAGTCTCTGACTCCGCTGGGCTGGCATTTGGCCTGTCTGCCTGTGGATGTCCGCATCGGGAAACTCATGCTGCTGGGAGCCATCTTCCGCTGCCTGGACCCTGCCCTCACCATCGCCGCCAGCCTGGCCTTTAAGAGTCCATTCGTAAGTCACAGACACATGTGGAAGATATTACTCCAGTGCAGTACTGTTACCTGAGATCCTGTCATACTCGCAGGTGTCTCCCTGGGATAAACGAGAGGAAGCTAACGAGAAGAAGTTGGGGTTCTCTCTGGCAAACAGCGACCATCTGGCCTTGCTGCAGGCGTACAAGGTCAGTACAGGCTCTGATCAAATTAATGACTATAATTCATAATGGTATACACATCCTTCACCACTTGCTGCTGCTTTTTTTTCTAAAAAATTGTTGAATAATTTTATGCTTTCAGATTTGGTGTATTTTACAAGAGAATTTTTACAGGAATATTTTTTTTATTTATTTCCATCAACAGGCATCTGCATCTCATTCGGTTAATCTCGCAATTGTTTTTATTAGAAGCTGATAACATCGAACTCATTTTTTCCAATTTTAAAACATAAAAAAAAAAAAATCACGGTGTCCACAAAAATATTAAGCCGCACAGCTGTTTGCAACTTTAATAATAAATGTTTCTTGAGCAGCAAATCAGCATAATAGAATGACATAACATTATTTTAAATTGTAATATTTCACAATATTACTGTTTTTACTGTATTTTTGATCAAATAAGCCCAGTGGTGAGCCTAAGAGTCTTCTTTCAAATCTGATCCAAACTTCTGAACTTCTAAATAGATTTGTAATATTTAATATGCTCTTCCAGTATGAGTTTATTTTTTTATATTGTTTTTTTTAAATATTGATTGATAAATAATGCAGTTTAGTAATAGTAAATAAGATAAATTGCTCAACTGAAATGAACAGTTATTTTACATGATATTTATTCAATGTCAACATACTGACAAAAAAAAAAATTCCATCCACAATGCAGTAAGGAAATGTTTTTCTTTTGTTAATTAGACCACCATGATTAGTCATAAAAAATATTTTCCCAATATATTGATTTACTTCTGATCATATCAGACAAAATTTCTTTATTACACATTTCTGATAACAACCCATTAAAATCTGAACCTTGTTCATTATTGGGTGCATGTTCATTCATAATTCACTCAGTTCATGTGCATGAAATGTGCTGTTTTGATATAATTATTAAGACTTGCACTGATTTGTGTTCTGTTTAGGGTTGGTGTAATGCAGCACAGAGCGGCTCTAAGGCTGGTTACCAGTACTGCAGAGAGAACTTCCTCTCCATCCGGGGCTTACAGGTGAGACTGGACTCTGATTGGCTGAGTGTAGATATCAGTCATTTAGGCATACCATATTCTGGTATAACTGTTCTGTGTTGTGTGTGTTCTCTCAGGAGATAGCATGTCTGAAAAGGCAGTTTGCAGAGCTTCTGTCTGACATTGGCTTTGTGAAGGATGGACTGAAGGCCAGGGTCATTGAAAAAATGAGCTCAAAAGGAAGTGATGGGGTGCTGGAGGCCACAGGCTATGAGGTAAGTGAGTGCTGGGACAAAAACTACAGAACTGAATGAAATTCAAGTTTATGTACCTAAGATCATAGAAATTTGAAAAGATCCTCTTGATATTGCCTGATTTAAAGGGATAGTTCACTCAAAAATGAAAATTCTGTCATTTACTCTTTACCCTCATGTCGCTCCAAACCTGTATACGTTTCTGCCAAATGCAAAAAAAAAAAATATATATTTTGAAGAATGTTGATAACCAAACAGCTGATAGTAGCCATTGATTTCCATAGTATGGAAAAAATACTATGGAAGTCTGTTTGGTAGATGATGACAGAATTTTAATTTGAGTGTTTTCATACATTTCTGACAGTGTTGACAACACAGCTTCGAAACCTTCTGAAAGATTTTTAGCTGTAAAATTGAAAATGTATAAATATATTGAAATATTTAAATTATTTTTATATTTTTATTTATTAACAGTCTAAGACTGCTTGTTTTAGATGTAGTGAATGTTAATGTAATATCAATGCAATATAATTGTTAAAATAAAGAGAACATTAGATGTAATGGGGCATTTGATCACATATTCTAGTGATCATTCTTTGATTAATATGTGCTGTTTTCAAAACTATTTGTAAGATGTTTTATCCCTTCTCTTCTGGACAGTGAGTGTTTTTTGACACTAGTAATATATTGTTCAGTGGTAGGTTTAAGTATGTGTTGTTTTAGACTCTTGGGTAAAATCAATACAAGATATATAAACACTTTAGGTAAAAACAATGATGAAAATCATTAGAATCAGCTCACAACCTGTGACCTGTTCTTTTGTTCCTCACAGGCCAACCTGAACTCTGATAACACAAAGCTGATGTCAGCCATGTTGTGTGCGGCTCTCTACCCTAATGTAGTCCAGGTCAGTGCACAGATTTCTCTGAAATGGTGCGCAAGATGTTTAATGTGAACGTGTGTAAATCATGCCATGTTTTATTTAGGTGAGATCTCCTCAGGGGAAGTATAAGCTCACTAGTAAAGGAGCTGTGAAGATGCAGCCTAAAGCAGAGGAGCTGCGCTTCATGACCAAGAATGACGGAGCCGTCCACATACACCCCTCATCTGTCAACTTCTCTGTAACTATCTCACCTAAACTACATTTGCTCTGGCTTGGCATCTAAAAAAATGCATATTTATTACTGAAGAGTTATATATATATATATATATATATATATATATATAATTTCACTCTTTGTAGGTGCGGCACTATGACAGCCCATACCTGGTGTACCATGAGAAAGTGAAGACCAGTCGAGTGTTTATCCGTGACTGTAGCATGGTGTGTGTGTATCCCATGGTGCTGTTCGGTGGCGGGCAAGTGAGCGTGGAGCTGCAGCGTGGAGAGTTCATCATCTCTCTGGACGACGGCTGGATCAAATTTGCTGCTGCGTCTCATGAGGTAAAAGAGACTTGCACTAGAATATTATATCATGCTATGGCAGTGTTTGATTTCAGACTGTGTTTGTGTAGGTGGCTGAGCTGGTGAAAGAGCTGCGGTGGGAGATGGATCAGCTCTTAGAGGAGAAGATCAGAAATCCCAGCATGGATCTGATCAGCTGTCCTCGAGGATCTCGAATCATACACACCATAGTGTCGCTCATCTCCACACAATAGCATCCAATACTCAACGATCTTCTCACACCACTCGCATGCTATTCACAATTAAACAACAGCAGGATGTTCACCTGAAAACAGCCTTATAACATGTCAGTAGATGATTTGGTTGAACTTTGTTGAGGCACTTGAAACATTTTCATTTTCTTTTACAGAGTAAATGCAGAAAATATACTGTCACATTGTGTGATTTCACACAAACATTTCCGAAATCCCAGAGTCCATATTGGACTGCGTTAATGCAATGCTATAGAAACAAGACAGCATGTGCATGAATCTCGAATGTATGGCATGAGGTATTTGTGAATATGAATTGAGTCAAATTATAAAAGAGACTGTTATTGTGTTTAGAATTATTAACTTCTATTATAATGTGGGACTATTATGACAAGTCATATTTTTGCCAAAAGACGCATTATCAGGTGTATTTAAAAATAAATAAACTGGGTTAAAAATAATGGATTTTCTTTAAAGAAAAAAATAAAATAAAATTCCCAATTATGTTTTGGGCACATGAATTACAAAATAATTGTGTGATTCTATTGTGTTTATATAATTTGTGCAAATTTTAAAATGTTACAGCTGTTTCATTACATGACTGCATTTTTGGGTAACGCTATTATGGTATTCACCTCAAAAAAAATATTTTGTAAACAAATTAGTCTGTTTCTATTAGATGACATTAAAATGTATAATTACAAGCAAATCGTAATGTTAATTTTAACTTTAAGTAGTAATCGTGTTAGTGTACGATTTATGGTAGGGGAACAAATAATATCCCCTACTAAAACATGAGCAAATTATAGAAATACAATACCATGGTCTTAGAAGCAGTACATTGTATTGGTCATGTAACATTATGCTAGAAAAGATGTGCTGATGTAGATTCAGAGCACTGAGAATGTGAAGCGTGTTGTGTGTGTGTACGTCTCTCCTGGCCTCAGCAGAGCATCAGGAAAATGAAGCTGAGAAGAGACAGAGATCTCTCATTAATTCAGAAACATTAGCTTTTTTATAAAGCAAAAACATCACACACATAAGTACACACATATCGTCTGTATGATATATAGTATAATGTATACTACAGTTCAAAAGTTTACGTCTCTTATGCACACCAAGGCTCTATTTGTATTTGATTGAAAATAGTAACATTTTGAAATATTACGATTTAAAATACCCGTTTTCTATTTTTTATATATTTTACAATGTTTGTTTTTTTCCTGTGATGTGATGCAAAGAATTTTCAGCATCATTACTCCAGTCTTCAGTGTCACATGATCCTTCAGAAATCATTCTAATATGCTGATTTGCTGCTCAAGACACATTTCTTATTATCAATGTAGAAAACAGTTGTGCTGCTTAATATTTCTGTGGGAACCGTTAAACAATTTTCAGGATTTTCTGATTAATGCAAAGTTCAAATGAACATTTGGCAGCATTATGATTGTCTTTACTGTCAATTTTGATCACTTTAATGCATCCCAACAGAATTAGCAGTATTAAAAATAATATCTTACTGACCTCAAACTTTTGAATAGCGTACATTTTACAATTTGTTTTGTCTGAATTAAAATGTACTTTTAATTCATTTACCTGGTTAACAGCATCTGGCCAGTTTTGGGTCTCTAAACAGAAGGCACTGTGTTTGGAGTAAGCAGCTCCACCCTTTCCTTTCAATGTCCCATCCAGGAAGTTGGACGTGTAGAACTGAACCCCAGGCTGTGTAGTGCTCACCTCCAGAACACGACCCGTCCCAGGATGCACCACTCTACACAGACCAACACGTGCAGTAATATTAAGGCACATATAGCGTTATCACGTGGGCTCAATAATCCAATTGAAATAACACAGATTACCGTGCGCATTTTTGCTCCAGTGGCGGATCAGCAGGTGAACACAGACAGAAGTTGTGATCAAAGCCTGGACCAGGCAGCTCTCTCAGCCTACAGCCCAGGAGGACAGGCTTTCTCAGGTCAAACAGGGTCTTCTCCACAGGTTTCACCTCCCCTGTACATAGTAAAGAAACCACACAAAAACAGTTTCTGGTTATAGATGTTTAAAAGATCTCTAAAATAACGTGATGAAAAATACCTGTGGGGATCATCGTATCATCCACAGGCAGGTACGACTCTGCCGAGATGGTCACCTCATGGTCATAAATGTCTGGTGTCCCCTGCAGAAAGAGAGATACAAAAAAGCATTTATTAAGAGTAGGAATACACCTGTTGTGTCCACAAAAGACAGTTCACACAGACTTAAACCATGCAGTGTAAGGTTTATAAACTGTGTGCATGTAGCCTTACCTGTCCAGCCAGGTTGAAGTATGAATGGTTGGTGAGGTTGATGGGTGTAGTACGGTCCGTCTGTGCGTGGTACAGCACACTCAGTGTGTTCTTCTCCAGCCTGTAGGTGACAGAAGCGTTCAGGTTCCCAGGATAACCCTCATCACCATCTGGACTGCTGTGACTCAGCTTCACTCCGTTATCCACTGCCTCTGTGGTCCACACGGCCTACAACACACAAACATCCTTAAAGAAATGATGTCTGCTGACACACATGATATCAAAGCTTGTTTTGGAGAAAAAGGATAGAGATGGTTTTCATTTCAAATGTACCTTGTCAAAGCCCTTCAGTCCTCCATGCAGAGCATTGGGTCCATTGTTTATAGCCAGTTTATATTCCTTCTCATCTACCACAAACCGGCCCTTGGCAATGCGGTTTGCAACCCGGCCTACCACAGCTCCAAAGTAGCGAGGGTTTGAGAGATAACCTAGAGTGAAACAAAGGGAATTAATGCATGTTTTTCCATTCAATATCTCCATAGAGATCATCGACCCATATAACCATGCCTGCTTGGCTGATTACAGCAGTGCTTCTCAGCCTTTGACCACAACAATATTCAAAGGCCTGACTCTCTGAATATTCTTCAGGGTTCCCACTCTTTTTAACCAGTGAAGTTGCATGACTTGTCCAGTTGTTCATGATTTACTGGATAAGGAATTTTACTAATATTTTTTACTCACAATTTCTACCTGATTAAATATTTTAGAGCTTGGCAAACAAAATGTACAGTCTTTATAAAAGTGTCTGAGGTGTTGTAAGATTTGATTCATTTACATGACTTTTCCAGGTCTAGAAATCACACTTTTAAAAACACACATATTTCCACATATCCAGGTTTCTGAAGACCATAGGAATCCTTGTTGTGGAGGGGGTGAATTAGAAGAAATATTTGATTTCTAGTTACAGCTTATTATAAATCATTTAAGTCATCTGTTTGAAAACCACTTGTGTTTATTTCAAGTCTTTAAAAGTGCATCTGTTGTGAGAGAAGTTTGTGAATCAAGTAAATGTTATGTAATCGTTCAGTTCCCTCGATTTGTATGCATTTCGGCATCTTTTTTTTTTTGGTTGCGACATCAGCTCTCCCACTTTCTAAATATTGGTATTAGTCTTTTAAGAACACAAATTGGTCAACAATTAGCCTAGTTAGGACTTCTTTTCCAGCAGCATTTCTATTGTAGTCGCTTCAGCAATTAAGTGCTGTTTAATATGTGATGTATAACATTTATAAACAGATTCTGATGACTATACTGCATTACATAGGCCTATTGGTGAGTCACTTGGCCTTTCTTTTTAAAGCAAACACCTTGATTAAAATGTGCAAGGAAAATGTTTTAGACTATGAATGAAAGAATATAAATACGCTTTTTATTTCATTTTTTAAGATATTGATTTATTACAATTTTTTTTTTTTGAAACATTTTATTACTTAGAAGTTGCTTTTTTTATAGGGAGACTTATATGAAACCCTTAAATAAGTCATTAAATAAAAAAATGAATGAAACAAGTAAATCAATTATTGACATTCAGGAAGAACTTAGAGCTTTATAATGAAGTTGAAATCTGCAGCTTAGACTACATGCTGAAATGTTTAACCAACTGGATGTTTAAAAAAAAAATAGAATTAATCTATTTTTTAAAAATCTGAAATGCAAAAACCTTCATTTGTTCTCCTTGTAATCTAAATGCTGTTTAAGAAAAACAGCTGAGATATTAAAGCATCATTACTGATTATCGTAATTTTTCTGTACTGAGTTGCCACATCTGACAATAATTGTTAGAACAGGTCAAGAAATCATTCCAGGGGTCTCTTATCAACACATCAGTCGCAAACACCTGCCATTCACAATAATTAAACTCTTTCCAACTCTGATTTCACAAGGACTGAAACTTGCCTTCTTCATCATCGTATCCTAACACTATATCCGCAGTTTGGCCGCTGTGATCTGGTGTCCTGATGGACTGGATCACGCAGCCCAGAGAGAGGATCTCCACACTCACAGCGCCGGAGCGCAGGCTCCATCTCTCCGCCGGACCCCGCTCCTCTTTACGCACCTCAGTCATTCCCAAAACCAGCCGTTCGCTCAGACAGCGTTTACAGGTCCACCACTGAAACCAAAGTTACAACACGGCAGCAAAAACGACATCACTTTGAGTTAATAAACTACAAAGTACCGCCCACTGTGTCAGAATCCCTTCTGTCGTAGTTTGAGCAAGTAAATAGAGTTTATTGGTGATATACTGCCACCATCTGGATTGGTGCAGTACTGCGCATCTATATATAAATGGAAATGTTTGGCCTGTGGTGCTGCTGTTCTGATTTTGCAATATGCATTTATGAACCATTTTTAAATGCAATGTTAAACGTTGATGTTAAAATGCATTCAACTATCAAATTGCTAAAATCTTTAATAAAATTCAGCCCATTGCACATGAACAAAAACAATATTAAAAACAGATATTGCAAAACAACATTTCCCCCCCAAAAAATGAATTCCACAATAACTTATTTCTTGTCTTGTAGTACTTGTCTAGATTGCAACATTAAAATAAACCAATCTTTGTGGGATTTGAAGAGGACCAATAAGTTAATCTTAAGACTGAAGATCTAATAATATAGGCTACTGATCTGGAATACTAATTATAATAAATTATAATAACTACAATACAATAATAACATTTTATTAATGATCACTAACTATTGCAATACAATTACTATTTTATTAATTTAATCTGTACCACAGTGTCATTTGCTGACAGTTTTGTTAGTTCATTTCCTCTTGAATTTCTATGCATTCGTCATTTATTTATTTTTCCCTAAAGAATTATTTTGTGACATTCTGACCTGGAGAGTTATAAAACGGGCAACATATGCAGATGGATTTTAAATGTGCCAGTCTAAAAATAGACCAGTCCTAGATATGCTGTGCCTCTGAGAGCTGCTCCTTTAAATCTTCACACCTCTTTTGTTTCCAGTAGTTTAGTTTCTCAGGGAAAAAAATTGCATTATGGCATAAATCTGAGATCACTATAATGTTTTTCTTTTTTTGAACTCAACAAATTTGTGTGAAACATTAAGACAGTTTTCTACAAAGAGATCCAAAGAGCATTCTGTTCTTCAGTGGAAGAAATCTGACCATCTGAATATAGAATATAGTCTTTTAAAAACACAAATTTGGTCAAAAATTTGTTTTTCAGCAGCTTTTCTATTGTAGTAGGCAAAGCTGCTGCTGTTTAATATATGATAACATTTATAATCAGATTCTGGTAATGGTTATACTGTATTAGCCTGCATATTGTGAGTGGCTTGTACTTTCACACGATCAGTGCCACAAACTGACTTTTTTGATGAGTGACATAAAAATAGTGCATATTCCTTCTTACATACTTTTTTGTTTATATATCATATTTTCTTGTAAGAGCTGTACTCTTTTTTGTTTTGTTATCCACACTGACAAACCCGTCTTTGTTTCCCAAAGGTCTCTCTCTGAATGCCTGCGTTAAGTTGATCTGTACAGTATGAGGGAAACTGGGGCTGTGCGACGTCACAACAAAGTTTGAACAGATCCAAGATGGCGGAAGACAGCGGACCGAGGAATCGGCATTTCTCAGAGAAGAACCGTAAATGCCACAACTTTGCTGAAGGTGACAGCCTCATTTCATATCGTGTATGATCAGAAAGCCGTTCTTCACAAACTCATTTTGTTTTCCGGGTGCCTGTTTGTTAGTTTGCGATCGTCTGTGTTTTAACGACCGGTTAAAAGTTAAAAAACGGGACTTGAGCTCGTGTTATATCTGGTCACGGTCAAACTCGACCAGGTGTGAATCGGTTCAGGCCAGAAAGCGGATCGCCTGGTGCAGTGAGAGCTGAAACGGAGAGTTTGCCAGACGTTGAGCGCTTGTTGACTCGCGTCGCTGGCGTTAAAGCCTCGTGAGACGCGCTTCAGAAAGTTGAGAGACCTGTCATTGACACCATAACGGGTTTATGCGTGATATACACACTCTCAGCGCATGTTTATTGGTAAACGGCAGTGTTCTCGGTGAGTTCTTAAGTTATTTTTATGCTTGCTATTATTAGATGGCTTAATTTGCAACCTTGCAAACTTTGGAGCCAGTCTTTCTTATTTTCTTGCTTTGTCATGGTCGTTCAGTGTGCGTTATGCAGTAAACTCCGATATTATGGTAGTTTGTGAGTGGAAATGTATTGGTAAGTTATATTAAATAGCCTAATGTCTGTATTTTCACTGAATTCGCCAGCTTTGTGATTGACGAGCTCGTGCACGCGCGCGGTCAGGTCTTCAAAGATGTCGCGCGCCATCGGAAACCAATGAAACTGTGCTATCTACATTCACCTCAGATGAGTTGTGCTTCGTGTGTGCTCTCTTAAGCTTTAGGGTGGTGGATGTCCTGCACGCCTGTGTGTTTAGTCTCAGAACTTACCAGGGTAATTTGCCATGTAAATTTACTTTTACTAAGGGCTAGGCTGTTCTGTCTAGTAAATCAACATGTGGCGATGTTGAAGTGCGCAGGGTTATTATATTAGGTTGTATTTTATCTCTGCAATTATATCAGTCAGTTTTTGAACTGATAAGATATAAGCAGGTGGTTATTGTGTTGTGTTAGATGTTAGTGTCTGATATGTCTTGAGTGTGTGTGTGTGTGTGTGTGTGTGTGTGTGTGTGTATATAATATATACGAGTTCCACATCTATGATAATGGCTTATAACGATGTATACTTTGTTAGTGCTGTCAAATGATTAATCGCGATTAATCGTATCCAAAATAAAAGTTTTTGTTTACATAATAAATATGTGTACTGTGCATATTTATTATGTATATACAAATACACACATGCATGTATATTTAAGAAAAATATGTAATGTTTATATATTAAATATATTTATTAGTGCTGTCAATCAGGTATATTCTCATCCAAAATAAGTTTTTGTTTAAATAATATATGTGTGCATACTGTATTTCGAAAATATTTACGTATATTTACATGCATATATGTATATTCATAAAATGCATATTTTTTATATATATAATATATATAAACATATTTTCCTTAAATATATACATGCATGTGTGTGTGTATTTATATTTATATATATATATATATATATATATATATATATACATACATAATAAATATGCACAGTACACACACACACACATATTATGTAAACAAACTTATTTTGAATGCGATTAATCCTTTGACAGCACTAATATTTATATATATAATATAAATATATGCATATAAATACATGCACATATTTTTTTAAATATGTACTGTATGTATGTGTATTTATACATACACAGTACACACATATATTATGTAAACAAAAACGTTTATTTTGGATGCGATTAATCATTTGACAGCACTACTTTGCCTATTATTATTTTTTAAAATGGCAACATTTTCACATTGGAATTATTTAAGAGTAAACAAACAAACAAAAAAGACAGAATTATATATGTTAGTAGCACCTTAAAGGGACCGTTCACCCAAAAATGAAAATTCTGTCATTAATTACTCACCCTCATGTCATTCCAAACCCGTAAGACCGTCATTCATCTTTGGAAAACAAATTAAGATGTTTTTGATGAAATTCGAGAGCTTTCTGCACCTCCATAGACAGCAACGAAACTACCACAATTAAAGTCCAGAAACGTAGCAAGGACATTTTTAAAATGGTCCATGTGACATCAGTGGTTCAACCGTAATTTTACGAAGCTTGTGTGCAAAAAAACCCCAAAATAACATCTTTATTCAACGATTTCTTTTCTTCAGGGACAGTCCTCCGCCATTATAGACGCATGCGCGTTGCATTTCTCTGTACGTAAACAAGGTGAAGCGCATGCGTGTTCGACTTAAGCAGCACCACGCTCATGTGTCAATAATAAACAATTAGTTAATATAAACTTACTATGAACAATACTACTACTACAGCATTTATTATTCATAGTTAAATTTCATTCAAACTTTGTGTTACATTTTTCAAATAATTTTTTTAGTATTTTTTAACATTAGTGCTGTGAATAACAGTAATGAACAACTGTATTTTTAACTAAAATTAAAAGATGATTAAATGAATAACTATATTGCTCATGTTAGCCAGTGCGTTAATTAACAAATGCAGCCATGCTGTCCAATATCATTTAATGTCCTGACACTGTTCTGTTTTCATGTTTCCTAATGTTTGTTCATGTAATGCAGGGATTCCCAAGGCTTTTTTTTGTGTGTGAACAGAACCACTTTGGCCCATTTATAATTTATATTTAAACTGAGTATTCGCCAATTATTCGCTCTGGCCAATATGAGTGTGGCACAGATCTGTATTGGCCTGTACTTGAAGCAGTTTTGAATGGACTGTCCCCTCTCCAGTGTGTCCTTGGTGTGTGTTTGCTCACACCGACACTGCTTGACTCTGTTCCAGTGGCTCTGCTCGACTGGCCGTGAGCCTGAGGAGACCAGAGCGAAGGGGAGAGAGGTTGTTTGTTTTGTGTTACATGTGTCTTAACCCGAGGACAAAAATGACCAAATTAGCCCTGTGGCCGAAGGGATCTAGGCTTATCGCAGCTCATGGATAAAGTGCATGGCGTTAAAACGGAGACCCACACTCCTGGAATAGAAAGTGACCGCAGTAATGAGCTGCTAGTGTAGTGCTGAAAAAGCAAAGCTGCAAATATCACAAAACTCGTGTCTGACTAACAAGGACTTGGTCTCAATATGTGGATTTTTCACATCCATGGCCAGGTATTGCCCACAACCCATTGCACAACAAAAGAGGAGATTGTGGCAGCCTTTGCCTTAAATTCATCAGTTTAAAATGTCAAAAATAACTGTTACGATGTATATTTTTTTAAAAATATATAAAATTATTTAAATGTTCAAATTACCAGTGTTGTTTCAGTATTATTTATATACTGTTATAGTTTTATTTATATTTTGTTTAGCTTTTATTTTTATATTTTCAGATTTTAATTTAATTTAACTTTAATTTTTTTTTTTTTTTTAGTAATTTGTGTACTACTTGTATACTTACTACTTGGGTTTAATTTTTTTCAGTATTAACTTTGGTTCAGTTTGATTTATTTCAGTTAATAACTTTAATGCCTCAACTTAAACTTTCAAATTTCATTTTCTAATCTTTTGTTTACTATTTTATTTTATTGTTGCTTTATTTCAGTTAACAAAATGCTTAACATTTTTGCTTAACGATAATAACTTCAAATTACCCTGTTTTTCCCTTTCAGATATGACCGGTGTGGAAGATGTTCCATTGTGCCGCCCCGTTGAGGCGTTGAGCTCACTGGAGGAGTTCAACTCTGATACTAATGGAGTGGCACCGTGTGCTTTAGCCGAAGAGCTTGAGCCAGAAGAGGACCCAGTTCCTGAGGGGGCTCGACCCATCCAAATTGTGGTCGCGAATGAGGATGATCATAAGTTTGAGTTGGATGCCGCTGCGTTGGAAAAAATCCTGATGCAGGAACATGTGAAGGATCTCAATGTGGTTGTGGTGTCTGTGGCCGGTGCCTTCCGCAAGGGGAAGTCCTTCCTGCTGGACTTCATGCTGCGTTACATGCATGATCAGGTTAGAGCGAATCCGCTTCTACTGATGTAAGTGTATGAGCGGTTGAAAAATTGACATAATTTAAGATTTTAGATTAAAATGTGTATATTTGTAAATGAGAAATGGTATGTTTTTAGTATGATGCAACCTTTTTTTCCTCAAATGTTAATCTACTTTATATTCACTTCATTCTAAAATATTTGGAGTGCCTTATACTGCAACCACACACAAAAAAGGAGATTTACTTTTACTTTTATACTTGTCAATGTATAAGGTGGTAAAACTCTTGTAAGATTGTTTTGGTCCAATTATTGCTTCACGAATTTATTAGAAATTGTGTGGATTTTTTTTTTAAATATGTAAATTGATTATTCAGTCATTAATGAAGTTCATAATTAGAATTTCAATCAACATTTTAATTAGTTTCTATATTTCATGATGAGAATATTCAATGTGTTTATGGGCAAAATCTTTTACTAAGGAAAACAGTTGATTTTGTACAGGGAAAACATTCAATGACAAATATAGGCAATATTTTTACTGTAAAACAAGAACATTAAAATTAATATTACAGAATTGTCATGTACTGTATGCCATCAATTTTTAAAATCTCTTAATGAAAATTCTATAAGCTTCTAAATGTTTTATATTTTCCCAATTTATCAACAACTACATGCAATAAAATAATATACAAAATAACCAATGATTTCATTGTGAGGGAAAAAAATGTATTGGAGGACAGTAAAATTACACGTCAACCACCCATATACATTGAAATATGTGAGGCATGAGAGCTCTCACATATCTGTTAAAAATAAATCTGTCTGAATTATCATTCCTGAGAACGAATTCCTGATGACTCCTATCATTGACATGTCTTAACTTGCGGGCCGCGTCCTGCATGTATAAAACCAGCTAGGTCACATGGATGTGAGCATGCATGCTTTATTAAGTACATTTCAGAACATTCACATAAACAATGTCCTTTGTCTCTGTGTTTTTGTAGTCATCTGAGTCATGGATGGGAGGAGACGATGAGCCACTGACTGGTTTCTCCTGGAGGGGAGGCTGTGAGAGAGAGACCACAGGAATCCAGGCCTGGAGTGAGGTGTTTGTTGTGGAAAAAGATGATGGAACTAAGGTGGATGGGTGTTTATTTGAAGATGTGTATTATGTCACTGTCAAGATATTTTGGCTGTGTGATAAGACTAATCTCTGTGTGTCTGAAGGTGGCTGTTCTGCTGGTGGACACTCAGGGAGCCTTTGACAGTCAGTCCACCATCAAAGACTGTGCCACAGTTTTTGCTCTGAGCACTATGACCAGCTCTGTGCAGGTGTGCTGAAGCACATTAGTGATGCTCAGGACTTTAAATAATCATATTATCATATTCAGTGACCTAACAATCTTGTTTTTTTTTTAGGTTTATAATCTTTCTCAGAATATCCAAGAAGATGATTTGCAGCATCTACAGGTAGCAGCTTTCTTTGTTGGTGTACACCAGGGGTGCCCAATAGGTCGATCGCGATCTACCAGTCGATCGCGAAGGCAGTGCTGGTAGATCACGCTTTAGGTCAGTGGTTCTCAACCGGGGGGCGCGAGATAACTTAAAACTAAAATATAATATTCACAAATGTTATGACTAATATGTTAAATAATGTTTTTTATATATATATATATATATATATATATATATATAACATTATATATATATATATATAATAACATATATCTATATATATATATATATATATATGTTATTCCATATATATATATATATATATATATATATATATATATATATATATATATAGCAGCACCACCTCTCTACGTATTCTGTGATGTTCTGTGTTTCGGAGCAGCAAACAGTTTCTCATTGCGCTGTGTGAAATACAGACTGAACGGCGGCTCAAAACCGCTGTATGAGCATACACAATCTACAGCTCTCGGCTGGATAAAAGAAGCCAGTGTCACACTAGTAGCCTAAAGTTTTAATGGATAACGATTGTAATCAAGATGATTACAGTGACATACAGTATCGTGCATTAGGCGCGCGTTGTGCCCGTTATAATGATGCGCAAACGAACCGTGTATGTGCGCTGTCTGCGCACTGATCACTATAACATCATATTTCTGCTTGAATATAGCTCGGTATATTTACGTAGTTAAATACAGAGAGGGTTTTATAACGGATGCTCGCGTGTTTTGAAGTTAGTGAGGATCAGTGGTGTTCATGTACAGACGCTCCAAACAGCTTGTTCTGACAGAGGAACTCTTCACTGATGGCGTCGAGCTGCCTTTAGATCGCCGAGTTCAAAATATACATACTTTTGCATGCAAAGTTGTATAGAATATCTGCAGTGACATTTTTGCGAAGTATGCCTATGTTTGCAAAAAAGAACATGGAATGTTTAAATCAATCTTGAATTTGCATTGTTTAAAAAAAAAATACATGAAAATACAAAGGTTTTAGTGAATAGAAAAGTTTGGGCTTGCAGTATTGATTTGGAGAGGAGGGGGTCTTGGAGTAAAAAAAATGGTTGAGAACCACTGCTTTAGGTAAATGCAGGCACAGTTCTATGGGGGTACTAATAATTGAACATTATTTTGTTGTTATTATTTTTTAATTAAAAATTAAATTAATGCAATATAACGATACATCCCAACAAACTTTTTTTATTTAGGCCTATTTATTTTATATGCATTTTATTATTTATTTATTTTTCACTTGGTAGATCTTGGTGAGTTTCTCATTTGAAAAGTAGATCCCCACACAAAAAAGAGTGGGCACCCCTGGTGTACACTGTTAGGGTTAATAGTGTGTGTGGGATAGTAACCTCATGTGTCTTTTATAGCTGTTCACAGAATATGGTCGACTTGCAATGGAGGAGATATATGAGAAACCATTTCAGGTAGAAAAGCTGATCATTTTCATACTGAGTACACGACATGACACACATGCCCCAGATATATATATATATATAAAAAAATCTCAGATCCAACTTTACAGCCATTACTGAAGAATCAGATCATTTGTTTTGATGGGTTGTATAAAAGGTATTTGTGTTATGTTTTATATTGCTAGAAAAGAAATATCCCCTCAATATGTTAAAAAAAATTTTTTACGAGGCCAAATACTGACCTTTAATAAAAAGTGATAAATTCAGACACTGATATGCATCAGGTTGTGACCATGGACCACAAAACCAGTCATAATGGTCAATTTTTTCAAAATTGAGATTTATACATCATCTGAAAGCTGAATAAATAAGCTTTTAATTGATGTATGGTTTGTTAGGATAGGACAATATTTGGCTGAGATAAAACTATTTGAAAATCTGGAATCTGAGGGTACAAAAAAATCAAAATATTGAGAAAATCGCCTTTAAAGTTGTCCAAATGAAGTTCTTAGCAATGCATATTACTAATCAAAAATGAAGTTTTGATATATTTACAGTAAGAAATTTACAAAATATCTTCATGGAATATGATATTTACTTAATACCCTAATGATTTTTGGCAATTTTGACACATACTATGTATTTTTGGCTATTGCTACAAATATACCCCAGCGACTTAAGACTGGTTTTGTGGTCCAGGGTCACATATATTTCTATTCCCAGTAAATGCTGTTCTTTTGAGTGTTTTATTCTTCAAATAATTCTGGGGAAAGATGTTTTTCTACAAATAATAAGCAACACAACTGTTTTCTACATTGATAATAATAAGAAATGTTTCTTGAGCATCAAATCATAAATTATTTTTAAAGGATCATGTGACACTAAGGACTGGAGCAATGATGCTGAAAATTCAGCTTTGCCATCATAAAAATAAATTACATTTTATTCCCATAGATTTTTTTTTTTATTATTAAAAAATGCAACCTTGGTGGGCATAGGAGACTTTTTTTTTATCTGAATAAATTGGGCATCTGAACAATTGTCACAACATCAGTCAATGAGGTGCATGGTTTTGTTTGAAAAAATTGTTGTGCCTGTTTTTTTTTTTGTATATTATTTTGTAGGAATTGGCCTTTAGCTTCACTCTTCTTCTATACTGTCTTCTAGAAATTATTGTTTCTGATCAGAGACTGGTGTTATCCATATGAGCATGACTATGGGCTCAAAGGAGGGAATCGCTTCTTGGAACGGAGACTACAAGTGAGATGAAGCACACAACATATAAACATCAGCATGTTGAATGGAGTGTGAGTTGTTTTATTTCTTCTCTGTAGGTGAAGCAGAATCAACACGAAGAGCTGCAGAACGTTAGGAAGCATATTCACAGCTGTTTCTCCAGCATAGGCTGCTTTCTGCTGCCACATCCAGGTCTGAAGGTGGCCATCAACCCTCACTTTGATGGCAGACTGAGAGGTCGGTACGGATTTTCTCCTAGACACAGACATGTACACACACGTTTGAACTCTAGGCTCATCCTGACCTTTTCTCTGCAGACATTGACGATGAGTTCAAGAGGGAGCTGCAGAATCTAGTGCCTTTACTGCTGGCACCAGAAAACCTGGTAGAGAAAGAGATCGGTGGAGCTAAAGTCACGTGCAGAGACCTGCTGGAGTACTTCAAGGTCAGATTTGATTAGTTGAGCTGCAGTAACAGCTGTAAACACAAATCAGATCAGGTGTTAATTGTGTCAGGATTGAAACTGAAGAGGCTATATTCAAGTGTTCCTGTAGAGTTAGTGCAGCAAATGATGCAAGTCTTTATTGCTACTAGAGCAATAAACTTCTTTTTTCATCAAGTCAATTATTAATCACGCCAAACAATTATTATGGTAAGAAATATAGTGCATAGTGCATTTGCCTGACAGTTGTTTGTTTAGAGTTGTCAAGCGACATTAATGTAGAACAGAGTTGTTGTGAGATCGCTGGTGTGCTTTTTATAGTGTCACTGAACATGCTTCATCCAGTCAGATTGTATTTCCAGAGCATTTTCTGTTTATCCAAATGTTTATGTTCCCTGTTTGTAGGCGTATATTAAAATCTATCAAGGGGAGGAGCTTCCACATCCTAAATCCATGTTGCAGGTGTGTTGCTCTCAATCTTTAATGTCACCGACGGTGCTATTCAAAATGTTTTGATCAGAAATGCAGTGAAAACAGCAATATTGTGAAACATTTAAAATAATTTTAAATAAATATAATAAAATGTTTTCTGTTTGAGTATATTTTAAATTGTACTTTAATCCTGTGATCCAGCATAATTTCTCCAGTCTTCAGTGTCACATGATCCTTCAGAAATCATTCTAATATACTGATTTGCTGCTCAAGAAACATTTACTATTATTATCAATGCTGAAAGCAGTTTTTTTTTTTTTTTTTTTTTTTTTTTTTTTTTTTTGT
>JAFVLL020030303.1:0-18759 GCA_021397915.2 Tor tambroides | reverse complement strand
CGTTTCATTTGAAATCCATTGTGGTGGTGTATAGAGCCAAAAATGTTAGAATTGTGTCGATGTCCCAATATTTATGGACCTGACTGTATATATTACTGTACTGTACTGTCTTATTTGACTTGAATAACAAATATATATTTTTAAAAAACATAACCAGACCTTTTCTGTCCACTGGCGATCTTGCCGGACGCCTCCATTTCATGCATGGCCTGCAGCCGACATTTAACCAGTTCAGTGGGGCATAAAGCCAGAGAAGAGAAGACAGAAGCGACAGAGCCTGAGCAGGCCTTCTGAACATCACTGCAACACAAAATAATCACACACAGCTGAACTTCAGGAGAGGTCACACTGACACTGTTATTATAGTTCATGTATCATTTCACGCTGAATCAAATGTAATATGAATGACTGCATATGAATCATAACACCATTTCTGAGTCAACAGTAACACCAAACAGAAAAACATAAACTACATTTTTACATTTTCTGGAGAAAATGAAATTTAACACTGCATTGTTAAACGAAGAAGATTAATAACTTAATTATGTCCATTATAAATTAGTGGACAAATTGTAAAGATGTAACCAATAATTATTAATATATTGAACATTTTGGTCACACTTTTTTCACACATTTTTGTTCACAATAGAAATACAGGAATGAAATAAAGTTCTTCAACAGAAACCAAATTGGACATGACAGTATCCCCCTCACCAAATGCCTGGAAGAGCCGGAGGAATAGAAATCCACAGTGGAGACTGAGGAGTTGGTGACCATGAAAGAGTCAGGGAATTGGAAGCCCGAGGCGGCGGTGCCTGGGCCTGAGGGTTGGGCCTTTTCGGATTCCACAACTCCAAAAACCATGGTGGATCAGGAGACTGATTGTACTGGTGGAGCCAGTGGGCTGAGAAGAACCGGAGGAGCAAGAGGACCATGGCAAAGTCAAAGAAGGATGACCAGTGGCCCCCGACAAAACCATCAAGGCTATGATGCAGGGCAGTGGAAGTCAAAAAAAAAAAAACTGGACAGAACCGGTGAGTCACTAGAGCTGGATGGGACCAGCAGAGGAGGAAGTGCTTTAGAGGTGGGACTTAAACCCAGTAGGTCAATAAGCTCTGGCTCCTGAACAGATTGGGTGGCAGGTGCTGGCTCTGGGATGGATTGAGTGAAAGGCACTGGCTCCAGAACAGACTAGGCTGAGGGTCCATGGTGGCCGTGGCCACAGGCTATTGTCTGTGGTGAACATGGTGTTGGCCTGGGGTCCATGGCAGGTGCGATGAATGGTTGGGAGGGCTCAGAGAGAATATCCAGGGTCTGGGGAGCCACAGGGTGATCGTGATCCTCATACACCTCGCCTACGTTGAATGGGGATTCATTTAACGGTTGAGACAAGGATCTAAGTGCAGCTCATTATTTGAACAAGAACGCAATTCAGGATGAGGAATAATCCAAAAGGTACACATCAGTGAAACAGCTTTGCAATAACACAAAGACAATGACTCACAATCGCTAAGGGGTATAAATACACAGGATAACTCAAAATGACATGTGAAGATAATCAGAAACAATAGGAACATAGGAACGGAACAAACTTCAGAATAAAATTCTCTGAACAGAAACCAAAACAGACATGACAAATAAAAAGTTTATGTATTTTTTGAAATACCTTTTATAGAATATCTAAAATATCATGGTTCATAAATATCCCATTGCGAGTACCATACTAGCCTTTTTTAAAGTATCATAGTATTGCCATTTGATCTCATTATTGGGATCCATTAATATTATGATGTTTTATACAGTATTTTAAGAGGTGACATGAAGGAAACTGTAACCCTTGTATTGACTATAAACATCTAATGTTTATCCAATAAAGAAAGGTGCTCTGAACACGCAGGCCGTGGGTCACATGACATAGCGTCTGTCCTAGAGGATTGAATTGCATCATGCATATTGAGTGGACTAGTGAAACATAAGCACTTTGGCATTTCACACCATATACAGTATATAACATTAACAGCCCATGTGTTTAACAGAGCCTGATTCTGTGTCATACTGTATCTTTACAGTTTCTCCAGCATGTGGACAAGCACTAAGAAATAAGGACCAAAATGTTTTTTAGGACATGGTATTATGGTAATATAATTTCGTTTTCCATTAATGTTAATGTACAATCATATCCCATGTAAATACAATGGTACATGAATATGTAATTCAGTAATATATGAGTGTTTCTTAAATTTTTGGAGAAAAAAACCTCTTCAGACTAAAATCTTTGTTCAAGATTTTGGAGTGTTGCTGTGGTCAGTTTTGTCCGTTCATCTAGTAGATCATTTGTGAGGTCAGGCATTGATGTTGGACGAGAAGGCTGTCTTGCAATCTCTGTTCCAGTTCATCCCAAACATATTCGATGGGATTGAGGTCACACTGAACTCATCCAACCCATGGGCCTTACTTACACTGAACAACTAATAATTCATTTTTATGATAGATTTTCACAGTTTTAGTGCTTAGAGTTTAATGTTCAGTGATGGTATGTCTTATTCTTATTTGTGGCAGTTTACTGTAATAGTATCTCACCTGAGTTCTGTGCCTTGATCCAGCCCTGAAACAAAGCGGACAACATTCTGGCAGAAGCCGTAGCTCATGAAGAGCACAGCGTTTTCAGCAATGTTGGCTATGAGGGCAGGCGTGGTGCCCTGATAGAGCCCTCGCAGTCCAACCTGTTTATAGACTGAGACAAAGCAGTGGACAAAGCCTCTGTACAAGCCGGGGAAAGTCTGCATCTTCACCTTGGCTGTATCAAAGGGCTGCCCGCTTAACACACATGCAATCCCACCTTACAAAGACAGAAGAGAGGAAACAGTGCAGAACATGCCTGTATGTTTTTAAATAACTGATCTTTCTTGTTTCTTACTGTAACAAAATTCTCATCATAATGCAAAATGTGTACAAATCAGGCAGGTGGAAAATACAGTACATCGTATTAAAGCAGCCTTGTATTATAGAACAGTCAAAATGACTGATTAAAATTTGGGATTTTTAAATATAAACAGTTCTGGACCGATGTGCATATAAACCCCCCATATATTACAGTTGTTAATGTAGACACAGGAAATGAATAATACAAGTCTGTTACCACATGCTCCAGCTGAAAGATCAATAATGGCTTGAGTGACAGGATGTGGAGCCATAGTTAACGTCTTCAATATTGCATCACTTCCTGTAAAACGCAGGAAAAAAGGTTTTACTCAGATTCACCCAGATTAACTCGGATTTACTATATGTAGAATTGACAGAATCAACAGAATACTTCATAAGGCAGCAAACAAGAAGAACAACAGATCAAAACACAGAACATTCACAGAGAAAGCATTGCCATTGTTTTTCTATGTAAACGTGACAGACTGATGTCTTTCGATTACGTATTTTATAACCGCACATAAAAACGGTCTAGAAGTGTCTATAGGGATCCTCAAATCTGGCCCACGAAATCCACTTTCCTGCAGAGTTTAGCTCTAACCCTAATCAAACACACCTGAGCATGCTAATCAATGTCTTCAGGATAAAAATGCTGCCTTCGGAGGATGCTTTCTAAGGTAGGACAGCATCAAGGCACATCCGAATCCAATGTTAGCTGAGAAACCTTCATCTGATCGATTTTTGAAGGCAGCATATATGTATCCTTCGCTGCCTTTGATATCCCACAATCCTGTGTGTTCCATCTGTGATGGTTGAGCTAAAAAAAAGATGGCATCTGAAAGTTGCATTTGGTGGTCAGTTTGTGTGTAAATGACTAACATTTTGCACTTTTCTAGCGATAAATCAGTATTATAATAACTAAATATTAATTTAGTTATCACAAAAACTTGTTCTATTTTGTTGTAGATCATTGAACCGCTATGCTGCCCCAGAAGCCTGTCCAAATTCAGTTTCATAAGGTGCCTTCGTGCAAAAACGCTGCCTGCAAAGTCATTGCCTGATAAGTCAGCTACCTAAGTTTTTGGATGAAGCCTTAGAAAATCACAGTTAGGTGAATTTTTGATCAGCACTTTGGCCCTCCAAGGCAAGATTTGAGGAATCCTGCTCTATAGACCTTGTGGTTGCTAGATGTTGATTTTATCCATAATAAATCAATAACATATTAAAAAAAGTATCAACCTGTGCCCAGTACACTAAAAAAACAACAAACAAAAAACACTTAGACATTACAAGTACATTTCACAATTAAATGGCAAATAAAATTGAACTAAATGTAAGTTTTAAGTAGAATAAAGTATTTGGTCCCACTTTATATTAGGTGGCCTTAACTACTATGTACTTGCATTTAAATTAATAATTTGCTACAATGCACTTATTGTGTACATGCATGTTTTTACATTGTACTTATATTTTTAAAAATACCTATATGTAGTTACATCTGTAATTAATTTCTGTAAGCCAAACATGCATATACCACGGCACATGAAGAAGAAGAAGAAGAAGAAGAAGAAGAAGAAGAAGAAGAAGAAGAAGCAGAAGAAGAAGAAGAAGAAGAAGAAGAGGAAGAAGAAGAAGTATTGTCCTTGTCCCACACATCCAAAATGCATAGTGGCATACAGTATCACAAAAATGTAAAGAGAAATAATAATAATAATAATAAAAAAATGTCCTCACAGAACATAATTTTAGTGCCTAGGTAAGAACAGGGTATTCTTATATCTGACGTGTGAGCTCTCTATTTATAGCCTTAATCTTTAAACCAGATTTAGAGGGAATCCCCCCTGAGGGGTCAAGAGTCCCTTTGAGCCCAACACTGACCATCTTAACCTCCTCATGTGCCAACATTCACATGCCAAGATCAGAATGTCTTAGTAACATTAAACTCAGCTACTGCAATCTCACATATGTTCTGCATGATCGCACAGAGCAGGTATTCTCACACTCACCGCCCCTTTCCTGGATAACTGACTGTCTGGCAGCGGACACTTCAGACTATATCCAATATTGTGCTTGGTTGAAGAGCCTCGGAACAAACCGTCCTGTGAAAGAAGTGTTCTTACTTCTGACGCAAAACACACCTGAAGCTAGTACTAACACTCACACTTCCTCGATCAGCCCCACAGGTGTGTTCATGCCACACACGCAGGGCAGGGATGTGTAGGGCTCGTCGTGTGGGGGCTTCCTGGGACCATGTGCTCTGGAAATAAGAGAAGGCGGTCGTGTTGCTGTCATATCCTGCAGAAGTTGTTGACTCAACATAAGGATTGTGACACAAGGTCACTTCATCAAACGCGATATCTGAGCATAACAAATACCAGGGAGACTTATGAATTTTAACCACTAGATGGCAGAATAGCCTTGAGTATTTTAACAGTTATCTAAGCATCCGAACTACGTACAGATAAGATGCGGTCATGAATTTTTACAAACATTTTATGCAGGTACAGAATAGTCTATTGTTATTAAAAGTAGTCAGCATTTGAAGTGGATCAAAAAAGTTCATCAAAGTTGTCCTAAGACAAGAACGCATTTTGGTTTTAGGTTTTAGGACAACTTTGATGAAAGGTTTTGATCCACTTCAAATGTTGACTAGCATATATAATTCCCCTTAGTAAAAAAAAAAACAGATTAAAAAAATTCTAATTAGAATTATTCAAGCATGTATTGATAGCCTATTACATAATAATAAGTTGTTTAGAATAAATTAAGTCATATATTGCAAATAAGTGTGTTCTTTGCATTTTTAATAAATACACCAAATTAAACAGATAGGCTGTATGTCTTGTCCTCATTGGTTCCCCTTATTTAGAGGCAGATCAAAATCAAAAAGTTCAAATAAATATAGTAGCCTTGAAAAAACATTGTTTCATAACAGTTTATAGAATCAGCGATTTCCAGTCACATTATAGCGTTAAAATGATCTTTATTCGTAATAACCGCTGTGGTAAACGAAAACACCTTGGTTGGAAAGTTAAGCGTCGATGCTGTTTCTGTTTCTTTTTATTTTCTCTCTTTGATTTCGATTAGTTACATTTTGTTACAACATAATTAAACAAACAAAAATATGCGCGTCTGTGTATGTAGAAGCAATATCATGAAGCTAGAAGGCACGCGAGTGTTTTCATAACACCCAAACTCCGTGAAAGTTTGTTGACTAGTTTTTAGAGGACGAAAACACTGCTTGTTTCGCTTTCAAAAGCGCGCCTGTGATTGGCTGTCGGCACTTGTCAATCACGTAAGTGGGCGGCGTCAGGTGACATATGATAGTGAGTTCCAGTAAGCGCACTTAGAGTTTTGGTACACAGACATTCAACAAGCGACAGCAACAGGACTGTCACATAATACTGGACTGGACTGGATTACAAAACTTTATAACAACACCAATCTGATGCCGTTCTTGCCACGTTGTGACTTTTCAGTCGTTTCCAATGTAACCAAGTCAGTTTAAAGTAACTGCATTTTCTTTCTGTTTGTTCTTTCGCGTTTCACGTCATATTTTCTTGTGACTGTCATATGTGACATTTTAAGAGACAAACAGTATTGCTGGTACCATGGCCGAGGCAACCCAAAACCAGATGGTCGAGATCGACCCGGACTTCGAGCCGCTCTCCAGACCCCGCTCCTGTACTTGGCCGCTGCCGCGTCCGGAGTTCCCCAACCCCGCCGCCGCCGACTCCAACACATCGTCCCCGGCTCCGTCCGTCAAGCAGGAGCCCTCCAGCAACACGGACTTTATTAACAACCTCAGTTTGCTGGAAGAGAATGAGGACTACCCTGATCAGAAGCCCCTCATGCTATGCGGCGATTTCCAATGCCAGGAGAACTGCATTCACCAGCAGCAAATCCCAAGTCACCAGCAACAGGTGCCTGTGCTCTCCTCTCCGGTGGCCGCCGCCGCTGCAGCCGCGGCAGCCGCTCAGCGCAAGAGCAGCTCCTCCAGACGCAACGCCTGGGGAAATATGTCATACGCGGACCTGATAACCAAAGCCATCGAGAGCTCCCCCGAAAAACGGCTCACCTTGTCTCAGATCTACGACTGGATGGTGAAAAACGTCCCTTATTTTAAGGACAAGGGGGACAGTAACAGCTCCGCTGGTTGGAAGGTATTTATGTTTTCAGTTTTGGTCTGTACACTCGTGCGTCAGTCGGTTGCACCTTGTGTTTTGGGTTTTCACGCCAAACAGTACAACTTCTGTAAACGCGTCTTGGTTACCATGGTTCCCATTCAGATGCGCTCCCATCCAGCTGTTATGAAAACAAATAGGCTATGCGTCATGCGAACTTTTGGGTTTTGCTCAGTTGGTATTGATTCTTGCTGTCCCGTGTGACCTAATTACTTAGTTTAGGGGCTGATTATTATGCATCCTTCACTTATTGTTTTAGGATTGTCAATAGTCTGCATTCATTGTCGTGTAGGATAGATGATTGCCTCTCGTTACATGCAGCACATGGCGAGGTGGTGCACTGCAGTTAATAGTTCAAGTGCTGACCCATGTCACATGACAGGTCCCGAGTAACAAGTGTTTTATAGATGCCTGCTGACAGCAAAGACTTCTAGGATCTTTCCACATTTCCAGGCGGAACTCATTGGAGTTGAAGTTAGGACAAGAAAAAACTTGGACCCAGTTCAAATACCAGACCCCCAAGTGCCAGACCACTACAAAACCCTCTAAAGGTCTGGTCACATTTGCAAAATTTTGTGGGATAAAAGGCGATTTGTCTATTGTGAATAATGTAGTGAAGTCTGAAGCACAGCTCAGACAGATGTCACTTTTATACCAAGCACACAGTGAATTCATATGACTAGCGTATGACACTGTATTTCACCTGCAGAATTTGCATAACAATGGTAAATGTGACCACAGCTTGAGGTCAGGACTCATACAAGAATCCCTAAACCAATACAAGACCCCTCAAGGCCCAGATACAGACTTAGACTAGCACTGAGAAAATGCTGCATTTATCCAACGCACTCATGAAAATTCATAACTTTTTATCTATTTTTGGTAAATTGGCGGCTAGTATTAATTTGCATGAATCTCAGTTGTATTTTTTCATACAATCTGCCCACTTATGGTTAGATTTAGGGGTGGACCTTCATATTTTTTTTAAAAAAAACTGTACATTTTCATACAAATCACATTGTACAAATTCACACGAAATCCTCACCTCGTAACTAAAATAGTTGTTTTCTCATCAGATCGGGATGAATTTATTGCAACATTCCTTAATCAAGAGAATCAGGTTTTCACCTTATTTTCATTTTTCCAAAAAGAGAAAATCCATTATAGGAAATAAATGCTATATTAATTGATTTAATTAACTGAATAAGCATTGTAAATAAAAAAATAAAAAAAGTTTAAATGGGTTAAAGTTTTGAGGTCATGAAAAGACACCACACAGACTAGAGGTTGAGGTTTTTTGTACGTTCGAAGAAGAGTTCAGAGTAAGTGTGACACAGATCCATAAGACTGAGCTTTGGTCATGTTTATGTGTCATGAAGATCAAGACGTCAAACACTAGCACAAGATACGTGATAAGGTGGATCCTAATAAATCAGTTCGGGTGACATGCTGTCTTACGTTGTTGTACCACCGGTATGCCTAAACCACCCTGGCAACCGGATAAACAGGAAAACAGTGCTTTTTATATCCATAGAAACCTCTTCGTTAAGTGGGTCCAAAGTTGTGTTGTTAGGTGTAGTGCATCATCACACCGCACGCTATTAATATCCGCAGGATTAACTGTCAATACCCCCCTGATGTTTGCCAAGTATGCAAGCATGGCGGTCTACGCATGCAAGGAAAGATCCACTCCACCCTCTGATTTATTGTGTGTCTGTGTGCCAGCATTCCTCAATTGTCATGCTTTTGTGCGTCTGTTGGAGAGGCGTATATGAATTGAAGACTGAATGCATTTGGAAACGGGTGCGTTTAACCTCTCTTAACTCTGATGACACATAATTCTTAGTAGCACGGGCAGCACTCAGCGCCTTTCCCACTCTTATCGGAAGCACATCTGATAAACCCAATGTCAAATCATGTGTGTGTTTGTTTTGTGGTAGTAAAACTGATATGATCTGTGCTGTGATTGGATGCTCAGTACATGTGACTCATAATGGGGTAATGTTTTTGAGAACCACAGGAAATTTCCCGCAGGAACTGTTCAATATTATTCGGATCTCATAAACAATGTGGCCCTGGTTATGATCAGTTAAAGGGTCCCTTGGGGGCACAGCTTCTGTCACTCCAAACCAATATGCTTGAAAGGAAGGAGAGGCTTAGTTTGAAAATCATCAGGTTTGAATTGTTTTAACAACCAGACAAATACATCATTTCATCTGAGGTTGTTTTGTTGGCGAATAGCTATTAGGCTATATATTTAAGATATTATTATTATTATTATTATTATCAGTCGTAGTAGTATCTTAAAAACAATTCATTTTATATTTAATTATTAAATTATTGCATTATTAAATATATTTTATTAAATAATTATTTTTTGCATATAAATAATAACAACAACAACAACAATAATAATAGTACATTGAGTATAATAATTATTGTTTTTAATTAAATAAGTGACTGCATGGTTTATTTGTACTTTTAAAATGTATTTGTTGTATTGCGTGACCCTTGATATGATCTAGTCAAATCAAAAACATTGATTAAAATTTGTTAAAAATGTTCTCTTTTACATCCATATGAATTTTAATCCAAAATCTAGATGAAGAATGTAAATTAAACTGTAAGCTGTAACATGTTGGCAGGCATCTTTCTCCAGGCAGTCAGTCCTCTTGGGGAAGACACAGTGCAAAAAGGCACTTTACTTTTTGCCAGCTTTGTTTTCTCCAGAGAGCTGGTAGTCACACAGAGAAAAAAAGCAAGGGTGAGAGGGGGAGAAATCTATCAGCGCTGCTCCTTGCACGCTCTGATCATGACAAGAGAATTGAATCTTTGACAGCCCCCTAACACCCCCCAATCAACCCTCAGTGCTGAATCATCTGGCTAAATTGTCAGTTCGTGAAGCAGAGAAGAGCTCTGTATTGCTGCAGTCTGGGCTTCAGTCCAGGGGATAAAGTAACTCTTTTTGACAAAGTAACTTACAGTTTAATGTCACACTTCCAAAGGGTGAATTCTTGAAGCCAGGTTACTGTACACGGGTCACATTTTATCCCGTTCCCACAATCCACTGAAAACCAGTGTCAGTTATGCTGGCGCACTGATGTATTTTTGTAACAAGATGTTTGCGAACTTTGGCATGTGAAATTTACATTGTAACAGATGTGCTTAAAGACTAACTGTGCATTAGTTAAATGGTGATGTTGGTTGTTTAGTGAAGTGAAACAGAAAACAGTTCAAAGAAAAAGTGAATACCAGACACTAAATACACATTGATCAGTTGAGATAAATCTTACATTTACTGACTCTTTAGCTTCAGTTAAATCAATGTTTTGTAACAAGTATGAAGCATGTTGGATACCTGCTTCATACTTGAATTTAATATATAATAATAATAAAAAACATATTTATTCAGACAATTATTTTAGTATACAAAGGTAGCACAACAGGTAGCATACAATTATATTATATATATATAATGTGTGTGTGTGTGTGTGTGCGTGTGTGTGTGTGTTATAATATGATCTCTATTTTTCATTTAATCTATCATTTAATATATATCTAATCTGAATAATTAAAATCTAAATAATACATAACATTGTTCATTTAATTCAAATAACAATAAGAATACATACAATTTATTAAATAATAGTAAATATAATGAAATAAAATATTTGTTATCATACATTCTTTTTAGAATTCTGACTGTAATAACTGTTGTGATATCTATAGAGAAAACTGTCACATTTAGACATGTATTGTTTAGAGCATTTTCCTTCCAGATTTTAGTGAATGACAAATTACCTCTATTAATAGGAAATGGAAACTAGTGAGTCAGCCATCTCTGAGCAACTTGACATGATCGCTCATCTCTTCTCCGCAGAGAACATCCATAGCACATCATTTACCATCAAGGGACATTTGTTGAACAGATTTCAACAGATTTTGTACCAGATTATTGCTGTGTTTTGTTTATTTCATAATTTTTACTCCTCTGTTATGAATAACCATACACATAACCACTAATTCACAGGTTCAGTCTTAGTTTGAGTTTTCAATTCAGAATTTGTAAAGGCACAAGCTGTGACAATGCATATGAGTCTGATGCTTTCTCTAGAGAGGCTCTTGTGTTGTGCTGTGTTTTGAAAGGTTACACGTGATATGAGGTCTCTGAGTGTTTCTAAACAAACATGCCTAGATGGTTCAGTTTGATCTGTCCTGTGTTGTTCATCTGTCTGCTTTTGCTATATCTATGAAATATACGTCACTCTTGCAGAGTAAATATTTGATGCAGGTCTCTATCGCCAATCACTTGAGCGCTCTTTGATGTCCGCAATTGATTTTGCTGTCCTGTGGTACGTCACACTTTGCTCCTGTGATAACCCATCCTCCAATCATCCGACGCTTTTTGTAAACCTTTTTCAAAACATAGACCTCAGTTCAGGTACATTCACCTCTGTCATCTAAGAAAACAGTTTAGCTCAGAAATGTTGTAAAAGATTTTTTTGTGGATGTCATGTCATGATAAGTTTGGAATATCAATGTAATACAGTTAGGATATAAAAGTAACCATAATAATAATAATAATAATTATTATTATTATTATTATTATTATTATTATTATGCTTATATAATAATTTTATAATATTATAGAATTATAATACTGAAAGTAAAAAAATATTTGTAAACAAAAATATGCATTGTATATTAAGCTAGCATGTTTAGTATTAAGTTTGACTGGTATATTTATTTTTATTAAATTTGAATGATTATTATTATTATCTTATATAAATTTAGTGACATCTATCATGGTCAAACATTGGGTTGATATCAGTGTGTAACTACTAAGTTAATGTGTTGTGCAGATGTTTGCCCAGTGAAGATAATCTGAAAGAAAATTTTTAGATTCCACCCGACTCTGCGTATTGTTTATATAATTGATGCAGCGAAATCCATTTTTTACTGAGACTAAAGTTAAAGATTTCAGTTAGCGAAAAACCAAGAACAAAGTGTATTTAATAATTAATGAATCAAATTTATTTAATAATAAACACACAAATGATTCGTAAATAAACATTTACATTGCACATTAGGCAATCACTTAAATATTGAATATTTATTTGTTTAATGCCATATTTAAGATGCTTTTTTTCTTTGAGGGCACTAGTTGGGTTCTGAAAATCTGACCACATCTGCTCCCTGTGATGCACACATTGCCTTCTGCTCTATTACTGCGAGAAAGAGCAGTTAATTCCTTGAAGAGCTGAGAACATTAGATGTAACATCATTCCAAGAATCACATATTTTGGCCGAAGGAAATCTGTGTCTTGCTTGTGAAGCTCCTGCTGGGACAGTGCAGTCAGCCCTTGTACTTGAGTATGAAGGATACTTGCATTCATCCAAAAGCCCTGACCTCCCCTCCGTTCTCACCCCTTCCCTCATCTCGCATCCTGGGAACAGCCTCTCTTCCGGCTGTCGCTTGTGCTTACGCATGGGTCGCTACACTTATGACTCTGCATAAACTGGGTCTTTGGCTGTTATTTTTTAACTGTAAAAGCTGGGCTAGGCCAAAGCGACGGATAGAGCACTCCTCAGTCATACCCTCAGGCTCTTGCTGCCTGACGCGCTCTTTCGCTCGAGT
The DNA here is from genome assembly GCA_021397915.2 of Tor tambroides. Taxonomy (NCBI): domain Eukaryota; kingdom Metazoa; phylum Chordata; class Actinopteri; order Cypriniformes; family Cyprinidae; genus Tor; species Tor tambroides. Next base: position 6,015 of record JAFVLL020030303.1, on the reverse strand, counting down.
TCAGATAAGGCGACACTCATTAAAGGTTGCATAATGAAACGTTTACTGGAATCCGAGAGCTTCAGGCCAAAGTCTGGTGCCACTTGTTAGTCAGTGGAACTCCTTCAGTGGAGAGTGAGCAAGACGGGGTGGCTCTGCCTCTCATGTGCACTAATGTGACCTGCATTTCCAAATGTAGACCCAACAAACTGACATAAAAGGGCCAGTGGACATGTAATTTCGGAGCACATTCCATCCCAGGCCTTTAGTCTTGCAATAAACCTCTTTTAACCTTTCCCTTCCTCCTGTCAGCTTGAGGTATCGCTATCCTTTCTTTCAGTCTACACCCTGTTATGGTGAATGTTTTATGTGCTGAATCACTATTCCTGGCTTGCGAGTAGTAGCCATATGTGCATGCAAGTACATACGTGTGTGAAGGTGTCGTGTATGAAAAACCAGTGTCATACAGTTGTGCTTTTTGAAGGAACGTTTAGTTTGAAAGGCTTGTTTGGTTTACTTCAGACTCTTTAAATCAGGGATATCCAATCCTGCTACTGCAGGGCCAATGTTCTGCAAAGTTTAACTCCACCCTGCCCCAACACTTGCTTAAAGTTTCTAGTAATCTTGAAAACCCTGATTAGCTGGATCAGGTGTGTTTAATTAGGTTTGGCGCTAAACTCTGCAGGACAGTAAAAAAGTGAAAAAAAGTGAAAGTCGTGACGTATTGTCAAGTATGGTGACCCATACTCAAAATTGGTGCTCTGCATTTAACCCATCCAAGTGCACATGCACACACACAGCAGTGAATAGTGAGCAAATGCACACACACACACCGTGAACACACACCCAGAGCAGTGGGCAGCCATTGCTCCAGCGCCCGGGAAGCAATTACGGGTTCGGTGCCTTGCTCAAGGGCACCTCAGTCATGGTATCGAAGGTGGTGAGAGTGCTGTTCATTCACAGTCCCCACCTTCAATTCCTGCCGGTGCGGGAATCAAACGGGCGACCTTCAGGTTACAAGCCCGATTCTCTAACCATTAGGCCACGACTGCCCTGGCCCTCTAAAAGTAGGATTTGGACACCCCTGCTTTAAAGAGTTCACCCAAATATGTTATATCTGTCATTATTTAACAGCTTAACTCGTTCCAAATGACATATAGTCAAGTATGACCTCTGAAGAAAAAGAATTTATTTTGAAGAACATCCTGGTCACTCTTCTCCATTTAATGAAAGTGAATGACATAGTGCTGTCAAAGTAAAAATCACCATAAAAATGGTCCACATGAATAACACACTATATTCCAATTCGATAACTTTTGTATGTGTAAATTTAAGTCATTTTTCACTCAATGTCTTGACGTTCTCCCTAGCTCTCCTTGGTGCATTCATGAAAGTTCAGAAGACAAGTAACAACATGTGAATGGTCTACACTTCATTGGAGTTGGATTTCGAATTCATTCAGTATTCAATTAATCAGTTCATATCTAGATTTTAAACAAACAAACAAACAAAAAAACAGCCATAATACTTTAGGATTCAGGAATCAAACTGATCTGGTCACAATGGTTAGCAGCTCACTGGAGGGGAAGATTTTTTTTTAGCAAAAAATGACAAATGACTTAAGTCTGTTGTATGGCTTCAGAAAATAGCTTGCAAGTCTGTCACAAGTCACATATTATGGTCCTTTTTCCATCATTTTAGAACCTGAGAGCCCGAGTCCTCATTCACTTTCATTACATGGAAAAGGCCAGAATATTCTTTAAAAAAATCACTTTTTGTAGAATGTGAGGGAAAAAATAGAAATAAAAAGGACTAAAACATTCAATCCTGTTTCTGGAAGGTAGATGTCCTGTAGAGTTTTGGTCCAATGTTCCCAATCACACTTGCCTGGAAGTTTCTAGTAATTCTGAAGACCTTGATTAGCCAATTCAGGTATGTATAATTAGGATTTGAACTAAACTATTCTGTATAGTGGATTGGATACCCCTGCACAAACAAACAAACAAAAAAAAAAGGCTGGGCTTGGCACATATTATTTGCACGGAAGTCGAGATTACCATCCTAACCCTGTAGTTTTTCAATACTCTGTTTACCTTTTTTACCTCAGAGAGTGCAGCAGAACCAGAGACAAGAAGCAGAGATTTATGTTGTGCCCTTCTCCAGACTAAACATACCACTGACAGAGAAAAAGGAATTAACAAGAGCAATGTTTGATATTATTCAAGTACCGTGGGATCCAAGGGACACATTTGCAAGCGTCGAAAATATGTACTGCAGATTTCTGCTCTCCCGCAAGTGCTTGGCAGTACAGTGTCCAAAGAAATCAAACTCAAGCAATTCATTGTCATTACAGTAGTTTGTTCTGAATGGCTACACAATTTCCAAAGGGAGAGACCTTTGCACGAAATTGTCTGATCCTTAACCTGGCTCAGAGTTTACTAACAGTTGTTCTTATTTTGTTTATCAACAATGAGCTTAGGCAAGGCAGTGTATTTTGAGCCGCGTTACATAGCGATCTGAGGTCCCTCACCTATGATGTAAGAGTGCACTGTGGTAAAACCTTCCAAGTAGGACAGTTCCGGCAAGTCCGCAGCAGACCTTTAAAACCATCTGCTGCATTTTAACTGTGGACAAGGTGGACGGGAGAAGTATTTTGGGGCTCGACAGAGCCAACGGGGGTTAGCATGCCTCTCCCCACACCCTCCTGTGCCCATCTGCCTGTCTGGGCAGGGTGACAGGGTGGCGTAACCGGTCTCGCTGTGGTCAGGACACGCTGATATCTCGACGGACCGCTGGCCGCAGCCCAGGGACAGAACATCACATCCTCATGATTCAGTTTAACAGTGTTGGGGATTGCATGAGGCCACAGAGCTGCATGTTGGCAGGATTGCTGTTTGGGTTGCAACATGCTCCCCCAACCCCATAACATATAAATTCAAGTAGAAAGATGGCAAATATTTGGACATACATGTCGGACAGTTTCACCACTGATTATACGTTTCAGCGGTGATGTAGATGTTTGGAGCCTTGGGCTATTATAAGGTGACCAGATTTCTGAAATGAAAACCGGGGGGCGTTTCTAGTCCAGCGGTCAACATATAGTTCAGATTTCCGATGTTATTATCTATGAATTTAAAAAAAAGGATTGTCTGACTTGGCTGTTACCACACAAATAAATTTAGGTATTTAGGTAGTAACTGACTTAAAGTTTGTGGCTTTAATTTTGTTTTCCACTTCTACAGTGTTACAACATGGTTGCGTGACTTCAATCACGTAATATTAACCTACAGGTCAGAGATATTCTGGAAATTTGGCACAGCAAAACCCAACTGAAGGAATTTGCACCAACGGGTTTGTTTTTCCTTCTCTTTGCTAGATTTAAGAGCCCATCTGATGCTGAGGGTAGACATACTGGACCATTTAAAACCAAATAGTCATGGGGAGTGAGTCAGAGTGAGTCACAAAGTTGTTTGGTATGATGGCAGTAGGTGAGCACGGCACCAGTGTAAGAAACTCATCTACTCTATCTTCACTGTAAATCAACACTCTCATTAAAGGGCTCATCATGTGATGAAAAACAAGTTTTCCCTGAGTTAGAAACAACATAGATATCCTCTAACGTTCACAATGTTAAGCTTCCTGCACCATTTATTGAAAATGTTATTCAAAAACCATATTCATTCAGTAATGCTGTTGTGAAAGACAAAGCAGTTCTGGCTTTGTTTGGAACTATTTCCGTCGGCGACATTGAGCAAAAACAGACAATATTATGTCCAAAATTATAAACAATATTAACTTTTTTAACCATGAACTATTTTATACAATAGTTCAATAAACAAACAAGATCACATTTGCAATCATGCGGATATTCAAGAAAAAAACATTTGCACTCTTGCACTCTTGCTCATGTAATATTGCTAAACTATATAATATTATATAGGTAAATATACATACCGGTATTTTTTTGATCACTCTAATGACTGAAAGTTGCGGGTGTTGTTTAACAGAGACAGCCAAGCTAAACTTACTGGGTTGTACTGTAAATATTTAAAAAAAATCTTCGTCCTCCTTATCGCCTGCTTATGAATTTGCTGGCTTCTGTGGCACAGCAGCTTATAACTGAACTTGTAAACGGTTACTTCAGTGATACAGTGATTTTGTTCTTTCGCACATGTGGGTCAGTTCAGGACTGTCATTTGTTCACACTGAAATCTAATATTGGCCACATTTAAAAATGATAACGTGAACAGCCATACAAAAAAAATCATACCTGAGCAATAAATCGGAATTGAGCACTAATGCTTGCAGTGTTAACGTAGCCTAAGCCTTAGTAAGCCTTTTGGTTGAAAAAAAAACTAATACTTTAATTGAGAAAGAGACTTTAAAGGCTTTTAAACTGTCACATCCAAATCAAATGCTTCCTCCTAGTCATCCAAAATCCTGAAGAAATGTATTAGTTTCCACAAAAATATTAAGCAGCACAACTGTTTTAACCTTGATAATAATAATAAATACAGTATTTCTTTTACATTTAAACACAGTATTTCTTAAGCAGCCAATCAAATGATTTCTGAAAACTGGAGACAAATGTTGACACTCTTTTTGACCTTGTATACAGGCACTTTTATGTGTATGTAGGTCAGCACAATATTATGGAAATATAATTGGTGTATAGGTGTGGAGAGCCAAGTCGCGATGAAAAGAAAATCACTTTGTGCACTTTGCCAGCAGAAATGATGTTTGTTATTAGGCAGCGCTTCTTCTGAAAAAGATTGAGCTGTCGCGTCACATTTCCTGTTAAAAAGAAGAGGTTCATCTTCTGCTGAGTGACAAATGAGGGAGTCAGACTGATAAGAGCGATGGACGGGACCACCCAAACTGATCACAGGGGCCACCACTCAGCAAGCTACACTTTGCCCCTTTTTGGGTCATTTTTGTGCATGGAAGTGAAAGAGAGAGAGAAATATGCACCTTCATGCCAGAATTTGTGTGCAAGTATATTGTAGCCGTCACTTTTATGAGCCCGCCGGCTGCCGAGGCCCCAAACCGCAGGCATTACCCTCTCCACTGTTGTGCAACTCCTGCCCTAAAGCGATTATACGTGGTGCCTGTCAGACTGGCCCACTATTATGACACATAGACACAGAGTGACTGGCTCATGCGCACACAAACACACTCTCACACACATAGACATGCCTTTCCACACAATATTCAAACGTTGAACCACTTCCGTGCCAAAAAGCATATCAAGTACTTAATCTTGATTTTGTATCAAGATTGATAGAGAATATGGAGATGTTAACATTTTAGTTTTATCAGGCATACACTGTGGGATTTTATTTGACATAATTTACATATCTACATTTGCGTCTTCCTGCCTTTTTTATATATAAGAACAGACAATTTGTGTAACTGGTTTTAAAACAACCTCTGTAGTGCCAGGGACTGAATCAGAAATCAGTCATAAAATGGAATTCATATTGCAGAATGTGATTAAATTTGGCACATTTTTGATGAATAAATAAAAAACGAGGTCTGTACAATCAGTCAAATTGTGATATAGACAAGTGTATGTAAATATAAAAGTGCAAAAAGTCTGCTATTTAAATGTGAAGTCTGCCCATCAAAATAAAAGTTTGCTTGAAGAAATTGTGACAGAAATATAGGTTACACTTTATTTTAAAGTGTCCTTGTTACAGTGTAATTATACATTTAAGTGCTGAGTAATATTATTTAACTACATACTATATGGTTAGGGTTAGGATTAGGGTTTGGCTTATAATAATAATAATAATAATAATTTGTTACATTTATATAGCGCTTTTCTGGGTACTCAAAGCACTGTACATGGAAGGGGGGAATCTCCTCATCCACCACCAGTGATATGGGGTTACTTGCATGTAATAATGCATAATTAATAGTGATTATAATAGTAAATACATGTAACATACAGTGCCCTCCACTAATATTGGCACCCTTGGTAAATATGAGCAAAGGCGGCTGTGAAAATAAATCTGCATTGTTTATCCTTTTTAT
>JAFVLL020030302.1:0-11805 GCA_021397915.2 Tor tambroides | reverse complement strand
AAAGTATATAAAAATACATATATACTTTAAATGTGTTATTGTAAGATGGTCAAGCGCGACTGGCTCCTATTATTCTACGGCGTTTTTGTGTAGTTTTCAGTCCAAAATGGCGGCGGCACAGTCATGTCATGGGCGCAACTGTTGCTATGGAGCGTTCTATTGAGTTTCGCCTCTTGGGCTTCTATACTCTTTGCTAACATGGACAATTCAAGATTTAGTTCAAACCGCCCAAACTCTCAGAGTTCCTCGAGTTTATTAAGCTATCCAGTCGCGCAGAGGTGTAATTGGTAAGAAAAATTACCAATTTGGAATAAACACATGCAGGGTGAATGGCCAGAATTACTGTGAAAACCGATGACAAGATTGTAATTGGGGCCTAGAAATGCACAAAGCGCAGTAGCGCAGCAGTGACAGTGATGGGCCGGGCCGGTCCGTGCGCTCTGATGATAGAGACCTCTGCTGGTGAACCCCTGACATGACTCCTGCGGATGTGACAGTATTTCACAGCTCACTGACTCGCCTATAATTACATGCCCTGTTAAGCAGCACTCCCGCGCAGCACTCGCCGCAACAGTCAAAGAGTGAATATAGTCCACTAAACGAATAAACTTTTTAATGAGCTCTCTGCTTTCTCATGTAGACATTGGCTGATAAACGATGCGCTTCGTGTTCTTGTTTCGTGTCTTAACAGCGCTGCTCTTAATTCAAGCGGCCCGCAGTTTGTTCTGTGATTAATTGAAACGCTCTGCAAATGTGTGTGTGAAATTACATCTATTTATAGAGTCTTGAGAGTGTCATACAGACACCAAATGCTTCTCTTTTGCATTCTTTTCTAATGTAATGCAACATTTCTCATTAGCGACCTCAAATTTTACAATTGCTCATCAAGTGCACTAATAGACCCTTATTCCTTCATGATCCTTAACCTTTCTTCCCCTGAAGAAATGAAAGTATGCTTGGCTTTATTTTGCATCGTAACCCTCATCCTTATGTGATCACTTGACCTGAAGCCTGCTCGCTTTATCCTGTTTATTTCAACACCATTGTTAAAAGTTAAAAACATGAGTTGATTCCCTTAAGTTGCACATTCTGTTGCCATTATGTGTTGTACTGCATGTATCATTCCTTTTCTAATTCATCGATTAGAAGCATCGTTTAGACGGTTTTAAAGTGAGAATGGTAATGGTAGATCTAACAAACCTAACTGATGAAAAAAAATAACCATAATATTTACCCTTCTAGTCAAATATTGCTCTGCAAATGTCAGTAACAGCTTTAATTTGTCGATGCTGGCAAATGACCATGGTATAAGCAGGATGAGCAGGAGACAATGGAAAATGCTACGGAGAGCAGCAGCTTCCATTTCTGCTTGGGTAGCCTCAAAACTACATCAAACGCTGTGGGTTTGTGTTAGAATCAGGACTGGTAGGAAAACGTTGTGTACTAGTTTCACAATACAATTTTCTCACTTTTTTTTAATGAGATTTAGGACAAATTCAAAATGGAAAAAGTGCTTCTCAGACAAAATGCTGTACATTTCTTTGTGAAACTGAAATATCCTATGTCAAACAAAAATAAATTGGAAATTTAAAACAAATCCCAAATCAAATATATGAATGAATGAATGAATAATACAAATAAAAGAAATCTCTTCATAAAAACAAAACTAAGGTTTTGCCTGCGCTCTTTCCTTGCTTGGATATTTTTTAAAGGAATATCAGCATGTCCACATTTTCCAGCCGAAAATACATTTGAAGCAAAAACAGAATTGTTTTAAACATGCTAAAATAGACTTTAGCTTCGTGAAATTATGCTACATAAAACTACATAAAAGCAGATGGGCTGAATGAGAGTGCAAATTCACTCTCTGACAGTAGGTGGCGCTTATGGAACAGCAGCGATACAGCGTTTCCTTGGTTAATGCTGTAAACAAAGAAGCGCTGCGGTTATCCACCTTTTTTTTCGTAAGAGCGGACGCGGCTATTTCTAAATGCTATATTCCGGTCTCATCCACGTCTAGCTATTTTTAGCTGTATAAAACTGCTCATTTTGCTGGTTGATATTGAAAATCGGTGTGTCTTGCCATATTATTTTAATGTATTATTGTAATTAATTGTCTGCTAAATGACTAAAAGTAAAGTAAAGTAAAAGTAATTATGAACACACTGGTTTGTATGCAAACAGTTTTACCATTTACTGCATGTTGTTATTCCTCTCGTTATTTCCCTATAGTGGTTAATGAACCGGAAGTCTCGCCTATAGGCTGGCTTCCCTGTTGAAGAATAAGGTGGATAAATACTGTTTAATATGCATTATACAGAGGTAAGATGAAAAGAAAATACCATCTAAACTTTTCTAAAGACAGTCAGTTCCCCTCAGAGATGCATTCATATAAACTCCTAACCCCAAATACTCAATTCGTTTAAAATGTCAGTCTACTTAAATTATCACATATTTTCATCGATTTTAAACTGGCTCGGGGTGAACTGCTACATCCTTATAGTTTAAATTTCTTCAACAGCATGTCACATAATGTTTAAGAATGAGGTCAGTAGGCAGAGAGGAGCAGGTCTTTAGTGGCTGTTCAAATGCATTCGACCACATGAGCATCTACAAAAGTAATCCAATCTAATGCATTTTTGACTACGTCTGGAAGTGGTCAAAAGTAGAAAAGCTCAAAACTTTTCAGACCCCATTTACACCTGTATTTAGCATTGTCTACTGACAGAAATGCATCTTAATAGGTGTAAACGGTGCCAAGATAACCCAGGGTTATGAAGTTCACGTAGTATTAACAGTTTCCCGTGTGAAAAGTCCAGTAGCCTCCCACTTTGCTGTGTTTGAACTGAAATTGCTGTCTTCTCAATAGAAATGTCTTTTGTTTGACTGTTTCTTCAGCTGATCATCATAGGAGCTCAGGGGGAACAACAGAGCAGATGTTTGAGCCTCCAAACACCAAATGCACGATTGAATCCTCTGAAGGCGCTGTATAAGTATCCAGTGTGATTTTTAGCTCCTGCAGGAACTAGTACAAGCGTCATTCGGGGAACACGTGTCCTCTGAGAAGAGTGCGGTTAGCAGGAGAGATTAAACACCGTATTGAGACAACTTGGACGGGGTATTCTCAGTACTCTTTATCCTGTCATTTGTCATCCCGCTAGTGTTACTGCAGATTGGCTGTCTGCCTTGAGCTCCTTCCATCTCCTTCTCTGTCGTTTTCTCCATGGCTCATTTGGATGATTAGAGGACAGAAGGATAAACCGTATGGTGCTATCTGTGTCCTGGCCCATTTAAAAACCCATACTCTTGTATTGCCTTGTAATTCCTCAGTTATAGCAGACTAAGACAAAATGTGCTCTTTTTTGTATACTTTTTTCATATCGTTAAAGACTTATGAGCCATATTTCAAGTCTTCTGAAGTCATTTGATGGCTTTAAGTGAGGAACAGACCAAAACTCAAGACGTTATTCACTGTAAATCATTCTCTTTGACGCTCTATAGTCATTTGCATTTGTGCATTTGAGGCCAAACATCTTTTTGGTGAAGTATTCCTTTAGAGGATCACATATGGAGTTGATTGCTGATATTAGAACAGTATATTCAGAAAATGAACTACTTGTTGCAGTAGCTTCAGCCTAAAGTCTTCTTTCATGAGCATGTTTGTCTTTTAGAAATAGGAAAGTGATATAAGGCTGATTTATCTTGTTCCATCTTTTATTATCAGCTCTGGGAAAATGGTTTCTCAGAATAGTTGTTAACACCCAGTGCCTCCCATCAAAAATATGTTGATGCTGAACTTGCTATTCACGAAATGATGTAATGGGCGGCATCGTAAATACAGTGAGAGAAAAGAGTGGAAACTTACTGGGCGAAGAAGAAACTGAGTGATGTGGGAGTTTCACAACAATTAAGACACAAGCGCCACTGTATAGATGTCATATGGGCATCATATTATGTTTCTTTGAAGCTATTTTCTTCACACTGATGCATAACATTAAAGTAGTTTAACTGGTATTTAATTTCTTAAGTATTCTTAATGTTCTTATAAATAGCGATGATTAAAAAATAATAAATATGTAATTGGCTACAGTGGCATGCGAAAGTTTGTGAACCCCTTGCAGAATCTGTGAAAATGTGAATAATTTTAACAAAATAAGAGAGGTCATTCAAAATGCATGTTATTTTTTATTTAGTACTGTCCTGAGTAAGATATTTTACATAAAAGATGTTTACATAATAGTACACAAGACAAAAAAAATAGCTGAAATTATTCAAATAACCCCCTTCAAAAGTTTGGGGACCCTTGATTCTTAATGCTGTGTGTGGTTACCTGGATGATCCATGCCTGGAATTCGGTACTGGTACCCAACGGTACCTTTTTTCGGTACTTTACTCTCTGTGTAATAACAAAAACATTTATTTCAGTGAAAAAATAAGTCCAAAACTCTCAATTTCAACATTTTGAACAATAGGGCCCTACAATTTTTTTTTTTTTTTCTTCCAGAAATTCTTGTTTTATTTTTTCTGATAATCAAATGAAGGTTGAAACATTTATTTATTTTTAATCAAATGAAAATGAAACCCTTTTATTTTTGGCAAACAAACAGAGGTTTACTGTTAAAAGTAATACATGGTAGAAAACTTGTGTGAACATTCCTTTAAAAAAGTTTTAATAATAATTTTTTTCTACAATTAAACTGTCTTTTTGCGTTTTAATATTCACATACACTAGTTCATATCGCGATTCGAATTAAGTGACAGACCTTTTATTCATCCAAAAATTGACGAATTCCGTGGCATTCCGCGCTATAGAGTAAATTCAGTTTTTATGAATGGACTCAGCCATCCTTTCCGTGTTTTCGCGGAAACCATATGACCCTAGAAATGTAAGCACACTTCAGAACATTTCGGTTTGCCCTGTGTGTTGTGTTTTAAAGAGTTGCAGGGACATCATGTCACAGGGTCTCTCTCACTATCTCTCTCTCTCTCTCGTATGCGCCCAAATGCGTTCTCAGGTACCGAAATTTGGTACCGAATGATTTAATGTGAATCGGTACTCGGTAGTACCGACGCAATTCGGTATATACCCTTAAAAGTACCGACTTCGGTACCCAACCCTAAGAGCCGGGGGCTGAAAACTTTTTGAATTTGAAGATCAAGGTAAATTGTACTCAATTTGTCTTCCGGGAAACATGCAAGTATCTTCTGTTGCTTCCCAAGGGCAGTACTAAATGGAAATAAATAGTATTTCAACAAAATAAGAAAAATTTGGACATCTTCATTCTGTTCAAAAGTTTTCACCCACCCGGCTCTTAATGCATCGCGTTTCCTTCTGGAGCCTCAGTGAATGTTTGAACCTTTTTTAATAGTTGTGTTTGAGTCCCTCAGTTGTCCTCCGTGTGAAAAGATGGATCTCAAAATCATATAGTCACCAAAAATTTGTGCTCAAATTTATCTTGAGTTGAGATATCTCATCTTTGTCTCAAATGAAAACATGAGACAATTATTGACATAATGCAATGAGTACAGCGCTATGAAATTACACCATAAATGTTTTTTTTTATAATTTATTTATAAATCAAACAAATGGAGCATGTTTTAGAAAATCCTATTTTTAGTCTTTTAAATAAATAAAAAATTGTTTCATTTGTGTACTTGCCATTTTTTTGTATTTATTTGTGAAATTTAATAGCAATTTCTGAGTGAATGCTTTCAAAGGGATTTTTTTCAGTGTACTCTCTATAGCTTAGATAATTTGGTCCTGAAGGGTTTGATGAGAAATGTTGGAGTATATATACAGTAGCATTGTGAGGATTTACTCTCCACGAAGATTAATCTTCAGTGTCTACCCTCACATTTGCCAAGATATTGCTTAATGCCTTGAACAATGTGCCTGTGAGAACAACGTTCCCGAAGACCATAAATATAGCCATTTTTCTTCTTTCTCCATGCGAAGCCAAAGTGCCGGGGCTCTGCTGACTTAAATTCAATGAAGGGAGGAAAAACAAGCCAGTGGTCGGTGGGTGCCATTTGTAAAAAATTCCCTCGATTTGAGTGAATTCACTTGAAATAAATGTTATCAGTCATGACAGGTCATTAATATAGCGCTGTGTTGTGATTTAATGAGGGAGCGTTGAAATGCCACGGGAGACGGCGGTGCTACAAGAGAATTTTTATTTCTGGTTAAGCACTGTGTGCTTCCCATTGTGCTTCTCTGTCTCTCTCACCATCATAACAAACCCAAATCTGCAGGATTAACCAACAAGGACAATGTTTCTGATGCATTGTTATGGAAAGTAGTCCACATGGCCAGAAAACATGTACAGTTTTATTAAACAGTTGCACCACTTTAGCATGCAAAACCATTTTTTTTTTCTATATTTGAAGCATCCAAGCATTATATAAATCATATATAAATCATCATATGGAGATGCACGTTAAAGTTCAAGAGCATCCATTCATGTGAAGCAACACAAGCTGTTTCAATGCTCAAAAATGTCTGTTTAGTGGACATGCTACTGTACATATGAGGAGCGCAAACTTGTTTTCTGTGCCAATAACAGCACTGCATGTTATTTGTTTGATGTGAAAGATGGGAAATAGAAATGCAGTAGGTGAGCTTTATGGTGCATTCACGCTGACAGTAATTTTCAGTGTTTTATGTTTTTGAGAGAAATCTCTTCTGCCCACCATAGTTGCATTTATTTGATCAAAAAGTAAAAACAGTAATATTGTGAAATAATATTATTAGCATTTAAAATAATTTTACTATTTGAATACATGCATTTATTTGATCAAAAATACGGTATAAAATGCTAAGATTGTGAAATATTTTTTTTACAATTTAAAATAACTGTTTTCTATTTGAATATATGTTAAAATGTAACATATTCCTGTGATGCAATGCTGAATTTTTAGCATCGTTACTGTAGTCTTCAGTGTCACATGATCCTTAATAAATCATTCTGATATGCTGATTTGCTGCTCAAGAAATAATTATTATTATCAATGTTAAAAAACTGTTGCTGCTTAATTTTTGTGGAAACTTTTTTTTTCAGGATTCTTTCATTAAAAGCAAAAAAAGCATTTATGATTCATGTATTGACAATCTTGATAACATAAATTGCAGTCATGTTTATGCGTGACTGTACAGTTTTAGCTTCAAGGCTACTGAATCCGTCTTAGAATGAAAATGTATTTTACATGACCATCCCAATTTGTGAGGCTGATATTTTCAAAGTAATGACTAGCTTTCGAGTCTCTTTAATAGAACTGATCTCTAGGTCAGTTCTGGTTCCTGGAAAGCAATTGTTCTGAGCTGTTTAGAGCAAACCATCAAGCACATACAGTGCTTTTAAAAAGCACCCATTGCTCTTTGAGTTAAAGCATGAAACCAATTATCTGCATCCCAAACTGTTAGTTATTTCAAAATAAATGATTCTCTTTGAGCCTATTCCTTCCTTTTTTGGGTGGGTGGACCACTTATCCTTTCAAGTGGTCCTGTAAACACAGGCCAATTAACTGTTTTTAAGGACTATTTCTAAATCATTTAAGTGTGCGGAGCATGAAAGCTTTGCTCTTTGTCTGATTGCATCGGAGGCACCTACATATAACATCAGATCTTGTCCACATGGAACTCATTGTCTTTTGCTCTCGTTGTCATCCTTCATTGTCACTTCCCCTCTGAATGAAGAAGGAGCACTCACTCAAATATTCTGATAATGCAGAATTGTAGATAAAAATGAGCGTATTTCTTTGCTCCACTAACCAAATCGGGGCTCTTTTAGTATCATGGACACTTTTCATGTTTTTCTCAAAGTCGTCATAGTTGGGTAAACATATATTGGTGAATGGAAACGACAGCAAATATCATGTTTGTTTTTTGATGGTAACACAAATAAACAAAAAAAAAAAACACCATAATCATAAAAGAGAGAAAAATGCAACATGAACTATAGTTATCTGTAATTTAATGCCAAGGTAATAAAACACTAAGTATAGTGTAATATATAAAATTCCATGCTAAAATTTCAAAAATTTAAAGTGATTTTAAAATTTTAATTTTAAAGTATTAGTAATTTTTTTGTAAATGTTGAAATGTCTATATAGTTTTAAATTTAGTTATTTTACTTCTATGTGAAAGTAAGCAATTAGCAGAAACAAAATAAATTGTATTTCTTTCTCTCTCTCACTATGGATTTAGTCATAGTTTTAGGTAATCATAATAACCCTGAACCAAATGTTTCCTGAAAAATGGTGCAAACTTTTATTTTTGCTCTTTGACAATTGGTAGTACCATGATATTCTTTGAGAAAGCGTACACTCTAAAAAAAATAAATAAATAAATAAAATAAAATAAAAAAAATGGTGCTATATAGCACTAAAAGTGGTTCTTGGCTCGTAATCATAGGGGAACCACTTTTGGTGCTATATAGCACCATATCTTCAAAGGTCAAATGGTGCTATGTAGATCCATAAGAGGTGCCTGTGATGGGGTTCAAGGGTGGAAGGAAGAAGACAGGGTCGGCGTGACTGGGACTCGTGCTTTTATTTAAACGTGCTCTTGCACAAACTAAAAGGAGAAGCGCTCACTGCGCTTACAATCATTCAGCCAATAACTCAGAATACAAATCAGCATATAATCTCTGCTCCGGCAACAGTCTCCTCGTGCTGCTCGAGTTCCCAGTCTGTCTCTCTCCAGCTCCCCGTTTCCTGGTGGCTTTTATCCGGTCCCTCCACGCCAATTACTGGAATGAGACACAGGTGTTTATCATTTGCACTTGACCTACTTACGCACCGCTCGTCTCCTTTCTCTCTCTCGCGCCGCAGACCTCGCTAAACCACGCCCCCCTCGCCACAGTGCCATATTGCACTGTATTTCTTCAACAAAAATGGTGCTAAATAGCACCAACAGTGGTTCTTTGCTCGTAAAGAACCTTTAAAGGAGCTTAACAGGTTCTTTGTACGGCAGTGGTGCTATATAGCACCTTAATTACCCCAAAGAACCACTGAAGAACCATACAGGAGCTTAACAGGTTCTGTATATGGTAGTGGTGCCAAAGAACCAGTGTAGAACCGCTGAAGAACCACTGAATACACCATAAAAGTCTTCTGAAGTCATGCTAGTTTACAATAATTTACAACTACACTCTTAAAAAATGGTGCTATACAGCACCAAAAGTGGGTTCCCCTATGATTACGAGCCAAAGAACCACTTTTGGTGCTATATAGCACCATTTTTTAGAGTGTAGTTGTAAATTATTGTAAACTAGCATGACTTCAGAAGACTTTTATGGTGCTTTTTTATTGTTTTGGTAGTGTGACACCTTATTGTAAACATGAATTGTTGAATTGCATGTAAAGATTGTTAGTACAATTACAAATAATGAAAATTTTTAATGACATTAAAAATAAAATTTTTGCTCAAGAATACACATCAGTCACCAACATCTGCAAACGGTGACTCACTGGACATGGCAAAAAAAAAAAAAAAAAAAAAACATTCTGGAGGTCTGTATCTTTTCAAACAAACAGGAGTGGTACTTGTGCAATACAACTGCTAATATTCAATTATGGAGCAAATAAAAGGCACATTAAAATAATCCCATTTGACTTTTCTACAGCATGCGTCATTATACTAGTTTGGGCAAATCTGAGGCAAAAGTTCTTCCACCTGCTCAAAAGGAGCGTCAGTCCTCATAGCTGAACGGCTTCATAACTCTGTATTTGTTAAAGCTTCACACCCTCACATTGATATTCATCAGTCTTGTGTTGCGATTCACAGACCAGAAAGGCCTTTGAAACACGGCCAACATATTTTGAAGCTCTCTACTGATTTTCACACAGAAATTTGTTGAAATCCTGTTAAGGCTTTATTTGTAATACGCTCCAGTATTGATGTTTTACTTAGTGCTGAGAGCTTATTATATATTTCCAGCAGCACACAGAGAGCTGTAACCCATCATCACCTCTCTGAACTTTATTAGACCGATTCTCTGTGGCGTCATGCAGTTTAGCGCTGACATTTGTGTTGCAGATTCCAGGGATTTTATAATAAAGAACATTTCCTTTGTTGAACATCCATAGTTGCAAGTGTGTTCTCATAAATATATGTATACATGGTAATATAGTGTGACGTTGAGTCTATATGATATATTATGCAACATTACAAGGCTCAGTGTCTCCACAGTAATTCATAGCTGTACACAAACTGGCTTGATTTGTGGCATCAAGAGATGGGCTGCTCTTGGGCTTCAGGCATGGGATTTCTTAAATCAGAGCACAAACTCTTGATTCATGGTTGCGGTCCGGCCTGCCCGGTGTTTCTATTACTTTTTTTTTTTTTTTGGTCCCCAGTTCAAACATAATGCATAACCAATAGGCATCTTGACAGGCCATAAAAAAAATCAGACAGTATAACGTAGTGTGGTTCCTTTAACTTTCTTTCGGTTTCTGTTTATGTCTATATGTTTCTCTCTTTTCTTTCCTGAGGTTGGGAATCTTATTTAGGACAATGAAACTGAATGGCATGACAATCATGCATTGGTTTTTGGATGTCTGCATACTTGTAATAATCTTTCCTGTGTTGCTACCAAACTGACAGCACCAAGGAAAGATTTTTTTTTTTTTAATGTGTATATATATATATATATATTTTATATAATATTTTATATAATATATATATATATTTTTAATCTAGTTTTATCTGCCGTCTGAATTTAATGTGAATTCAACTTGGCATTGCAAAAAAAAAAAAAACATCATCAACGACGACGACAAATATACAGCACAACTTTTTTTCTTCCCAATGATTGATTGAGGCAATTCCTAGTAATTTGGTTATGATTAGATATGTTTATACAACCAGAAACTGTTAGTATGTGTATAATTAATGATGCCAAATGTAGTTAAAATCTAATGTTATAATGATATACATTGAAAACAGAGAAATTTTATGAATTTGGAAAATAATATACATTTTCAAATATTTAATATTTTTGCAATTATAAATATTTCAAAATTGTAAATTAAATAATACATAAAAAAAATAGTTTGCAATTTTTTTTACCAATTATATATATATTATAAAATATATTATAAAATATAAAGTATGATTTTAGGAAATAATAAAAGATAAACAAACAAATTGTACTTAATATTTTATGTAATTTTATGTAATGCATGCAAAATTATAAATGTACATTTAGAAAAGAATAATATAAACTATAATATAAGAATGTATATATATATATATATATATATATAATATACACACATACACACACATTTATACATATATACATATACAGTGCTGCTTGAAAGTTTGTGAACCCTTTAGAATTCAGATTTTCATGTAAGTCCTGAAAGCAGACAAAGAGAACCCCATCAAACAAGTGAGAGATAAAAAATTTTTTTTGTCATTTATCAAAACAGAAAAATGATCCAGTGTTACAGATCTGTGCGCAAAAGTATGTGACTCTCTTGGATTAGCAGATAATTTAAAGGTGAAATCTGCATCTGTGCAGAGGGGTTTTCAGTCAGTGTGCAATGACTATCAGATGTCAGTACGTGATCTGTTTTATTCAAAGAACAGGGATCTATCAAAGTCTGATCATGTTTGTGGAAGTGAATCATGTCACGAACAAAGGAGATTACTGAGGACCTCGGAAAAAGAGTTGATGTTGCTCATCAGGCTAGAAAAGGTTAAAACCATCTCTAAAGAGTTTGGACTCCACAAATCCACAGTCAGACAGATTGTGTACAAATGGAGGAAATTCAAAACCACTGTTACCTTCCCGAGAAGTG
>JAFVLL020030301.1:0-47629 GCA_021397915.2 Tor tambroides | reverse complement strand
TATGCCAAAAATCATTAGGATATTAAGTAAAGATCATGTTCCATGAAGATATTTTGTAAATTTCCTACCGTAAATATATCAAAACTTAATTTTTTGATTAGTTGATTAGTAATATGCATTGCTAAGAACTTCATTTGGACTACTTTAACAGCGATTTTATCAGTATTTAGATTTTTTTGCAACCTCAGATTCTAGATTTTTAAATTAGTTGTATCTCGGGCACATATTGTCCTATCCTAACAAACATCAATGGAAAGCTTATTTATTCGGCTTTCAGATGATGTATAAATCTCAATTTCAGAAAACTGACCCTTATGACTGGTTTTGTGGTCCAGGGTCACACAATGAAAATTCAGCTTTGTCATCAAAGGAATAAATAAATAACATTTTATTAATTTATATTAAAATAATATATATATATATATATATATATAGATAGATAGATAGATATAGATATAGATTTATTTATTTTCAATTGTAATAAAATTTCACAATACAGAGCACTTTTTACTTTTTAAAATATTTTTTTAAATAAACTGATTGAGAATAAGAGACTTTTAAAAACATTAAAGAATTTGACTGACTCAAACTTTTTAATGAAAGTGTTTATATTTAAAAATACATTTATATATTTTATATTGTTTTTATACTCACAATACTTGTTAGCGAGAAGTGAATCATTTATTCATTATTTTGTACTGTCCCTTTGTTTTTGATATTATTACAACATTTGTAATGCTATATTAATTTAATAAAAATGTATTCATTTATGGGAGTATTTCCTTCTTCAATTGTACTTTCCTGTATTTTCCTTCTTCAAATCATATGTTTTTATACTGTGATTCATCTTGGAGTTGGTTGGTTTGGTTCAAAACATTTAGTTAATAATTTTTCAAAATCCCTATAGAGAAAACGAATGAGAAAAATACTTCCGGAACCAAGTCAGATAAAAAGCGGACACTCTATTGATCTTGATATTGATTGAGGAAGCATGTCAGCCCTGCCCCTTGGCTTTACGTCAATAGGTTGCGAAACCGCAGCAAGCAGATTGCCAAACGCTGCTCGAACGCTGCCAGAAATTGCATGGCTGTTGGGAGGAACCTTTTGGCCAGGGTTGACCCCTTGTTCTCCGAAAGCTGTCTTTGGGGCTGTGGGGGATGAGGGGAGGGGGGGTTGCTGGAAGGGGACGGTGCCTGAGGGGTGCTGGGCGCTGAGGGGGTTTTATCGTTAGCCTGTGGCGGCTCCTCTTTCTCCTTGATCCCCTCCATCGGAGGCTTGTCTTTTTTCCTCTCGCCACCACTGCAAAAACAACATGCAGGTGAACACAGGAAGATCTGATACACATGAAAAGATGAAGAGAGCTGAGCATCTCAACGCTGAGGTGAAACACTCACAAACCTTCACATGAATATATTTCTTCAGGCTGAAAGAACATCACATATTAAACAGAGATTGAACCAACATTTGAATACGTCAGTGTAAGATGAGTCGTCAATATTTTTGACAGCATTTTTCCAGACGACTGTACATTTTAAAAGCGTATCTGTTAAAAATTAATTAAGAGTATCCTAGCACAGAGTTTCCCAAACCAGTCATGGAGGTTTGCCACTACAACTCATTGTGATTATCTCCATAATCTAACACACCTGCTTCAAATCATCAGCTCATTAGTGGAGCGCTGAAATGGGTCAGAGAAGGGAGACATCCAAAATGTGTAGAGGAGGCTTTGAGATCATTTGCATATTTCAGTTGTGTGTGTGTGTGTGTGTGTGTGTGTGCGTGCATTACCTCTTGGCGGCGGAGGAGAGTGTCTCTTTCCTGGCTATGGACACTGTGGAACTATCTCTGTGAGATTTGCGGCTGCTGGAACTGCCATTGGCAATACAGGACATTGAATAAGCCTCTCGCAGCGGGGTCTGACCTGCAAGAGACATCGCATATCGGTTTTAGTCCCACTCATACCTTAAAACAGTGACTCAAAACTCAGCACCGCAACAAATTTACTGCACAGACCTTCTGTTAAGGTTCCCACACCCTTTTACATGTCCATGAATTTTCCAATTGGAGCTTTCAAGCTTTTCATATTAATGGTACAATAAGGTTTCCTTTGATAACATTAGTTAATGCACTGTTAATTAACATGAAGAAACAATGAACAACTGTATTTTTATTAACTAACATTAATAAGATTCATAAATACTGTAAAACACGTCGTTCTTTGTTAGTTCATGTTAGCTAATGCATTAACTCATGTACAGAACCTTCTTTCTGCAACAGGATATGAAAAATTAAAAACGTAATTGCAACTTTTTAACTGTGACTTTTTCTCAGAATTGTGAGATATGAACTTGCATTTGTGGAAATAAAAAGTCAGAATTGTGAGATAAAAAGTCGCAAACACCTTTTTTATTTTTTTATTTCACGGCAGAAACAAACAAAAAAAAAAACAGAACTTTGATTTAGAATTCATTGGAAAGAAGTCGGAATTGTAAGATACAAAGTCACATTTATTTATTTAAATTCAATGGTGGAAACGTGCTTTCATATACAGTGCCTTGCAGAAGTATTCAAACCCCTTCATTGTTTTGTCACGTTTTGTTATGTTGCAGCCTTATGTTAAACCACTTTAAATTACTTTTTTCAACAACAATCCACACTATATACACCATAATGACAAAGCAAATAACCGGTTTTTAACGTCTTTGCAAATTTATTAAACATAAAAAACTTAAATGATTCCACTGCATAAGTATTCAAACCCTTATCTGGGACAGTTGAAATTTAGCTCAGGAGCATTCATATTGCTTGTAGATGTTACTACACTTTGAGTGAAGTTAACCTGTGGCAAATTCAATTGAATGGGTATGATTTGGAATGGCACACACATCTTAATAAAAGGTCTAACAGCTGAAAATGCATATCAGAGCAAAAACCAAGCCCTGAGGTCAAAAGAACTGCCTGTAGAGCTCAGAAACAGGTTTGCGTCAAGCCACATATCTGGGGAAGAGTTCAGAAAAAAATCTGCTGCAATGAAGGTTCACAGAATCATGTAGCCTTCATTATCCATAATGGAAGACATTTGAAACAACTAGGACTCTTCCTAGAGCTGGCCTCCTGGCCAAACTGAGCAACTGATGGAGAAGGGACTTGTCTAAACTGGTGACCAAGAAGCTGATGGTCACTCTAGTTGAGCTCCATGATCATATATGCAGATGGGAGAAACCTACAGAAGGACAAACATCACTGCAACACTCCACCAATCTGGGCTTTATGTCAGTGTGGCCAGACTCAATCTTCTCCTCAGTGAAGACACACAAAAACCCACTTGGAATTTGCAAAAAAGCACCTAAAGGACCCTCAGACTCTGAGAAACAAGATTCTCTGGTCTGATGAACCTCAATTCTAAGCATCATGTTTGAAGGAAACCAGCTCTGCTCATCACCTGCAGAGTACCATCCAAAAAGTAAAGTGTGCTGGTAGCAGCCTCATGCTGTGGGGCTGTTTTTCAGCGGCAGGGATTAAGGGACACATCAGAGTAGAAGACAAGCTCAATGCACCAAAATATAGAGATAGCCTTAATGAAAACCCAGTCCAGAGCATTCAGAACCTCAGACTGGGCAGAAGGCTCACCTTCCAACAGGACAATGACCCTAAACACACAGCAAGAGTGGCTTATAGACAACTCTGTGAATGTCCTTGAGTGGCCCAGCCACAGCCTGGCCTTGAACCCAATCAAATATTTCTGGAGAAACCTGAAAATGTGCATCTGCCCCCATCCAACCCGACAGAGCTTGAGAGGTGAACAGGTGAGGAGAAGAATGGCAGATAATTGCCAAATGCTGATGAGCAAAGCTTGTCGCATCAAACAAAAAAAGACTTGAGGCTATAAAGGTGCTTCAGCTAAGTACTGAGTTAAGGGTTTGAATACTTATGCAACGTACTTATTTCAGATTTTTTTTAATAAATTTACAAAGTTGTGACAGTTCTGTTTTTACTTTGCCATTATGGTGTATGGAGTTTAGATTGATGTGGGAAAAAAAAGTAATTTAATGCAGTTTAACATAAGGCTGCAAAATAACAAAACATGAAAAAAAAAGATGGGGTCTGAATACTTCTGCAAGGCACTGTAAACGGGAGATTTTTGTGAAATGTTCCATTTAAATATTAAATATAAGATTTAAATTCACTAAAGAATTTAACAGATTCTTCTCTGACTTTTGCATGATTTAAAATCTTAAAACTGAACAAGATCAACAGTTAGGAAATAGAGAAAGACAGGATAGACTGTAAAGAGTCTGGCTTAAATAAGGCAGCAATCCAGACATGCTAACTGGATTAGTCATCTAATTTACTAATCCATATTAATTACAATACCACTGACATAAAAATACATTTTTAAAAATCTAATACAAATGACATTCATATTGTATATTGTGATACAGCAAGTGTGGCTTAAGTTGTTAAAACTTGGTGCCACTGTATACAGAATATTTTAAATAACATGAAATAAAAGTCACCATAGCAACATCATCAAGCATTTTCTACGCTGATAATAATAAGAAATGTTTCTTTAGCAGCAAATCAGCTTAGAATGATTTCTGAAGGATCACGTGACACTGAAGACTGCAGTAATGATGCTGAAATGAGCTTTGTATCACAGGGATCAATTAGATTTTAAAACGTATTCAAACAGAAAATAATTATTTTAAATTGCAATAATATTTAACTGTTTTAACTGTATTTTTATTTATTTTATTTATTAATTTTTATTACATGTAGCAGCCTTGGTGAGCAAAAGAGACTTCTTTCAACATATAAACATATGAAATATCTTATCAATCCCAAACTTTTGAATGATATTCATTCATATATTCATTCAAAAGAAATACAATGAAAATAAAATGAAAAGAAATAACGAGAAAGAATAAACAACAGAAGCAGTCTCAGATGTCTGGATCCTAGACACACTGACTCGCGTTAAACTAGCATTTGGTTTTATTGTGGTTGTCCTGAAACACTACAGAACAGACTGAGGTGTCCATTTGAGTTTAGTATGGTATTCTCACGCTAAACATCAGTGCCATGATTGCAATGGTTTGCATCAGCCATGCTATTTAAAACTCTCTCTGAATGGCCTGCATGTGGAAATGTCTGATTTAGGTTCTTGGCTGCTCACCGGTCACTTCACTTTGACCCCTTTGCTTCGTGAGAGAGACTGACGCCTGTGCAGGCCTTGCGTGGTGGATTCGATTAATCGTTTCTCTCTGGGGCACGCGTACGCGTGTGTATATTATCTTAGGAGGTGGCGATGCGATGTCAGTACCACATGGCTCCGTTTCACGCTCCATTAGCCCACAACAAAAACACACAGTGTGTGGCTGACCTCATCAGACTGCTGAGAGATGAAATGTGTGCGTGTGCTTGAACAAACTTTCAGGCCCTTCTTTCTCTATAATGTTCCAGATAAAACACCGTGAAAACAAAAACAACTACAGGTCACATTCATCTAGGATTTCCCCTGGGCATGTTTCTTTGAAAATTTCATTTGAATGTTTAGAAATAACTAGTGTGCATTAATGATCTAAGACATTAATGATCACGTTCTCTTGGTTTATTCTGAAAAATGAAAACAGTTCCAGCTCCACACAGAATCTGTATGTCGTACAGTCTTTGATTGGGCTACACTGAACAATTATTTTGATGATCAACTGATTCAACAATTATTAGAACTTCCAGTATGTTTGCAAATGGACTGTACTGTTTTGCCCATTTACATTTCAAAATACCACAGATAAAATGTGTAATATGAAATAATATTAATATTACAATTTATTGCAAAAAATAATAACAATAATGTTTATTTATGCATTTGGCAGACACTTTCGTCCAATACAACCTACGTTGCATTATTATTATTATTATTATTATTATTTTATTATTATTATTATTAAATGCCAATATTCTTTAATAATAATCAGAATAATAATAATAATAATAATTACTACAAATAGTATACTACTAATATACAAATACAGCATTAATATTGTTGTCTTATTAACAATTATAACAACAACAACAACAATAATAATAATATTGTTGTTTTGTTGTTGTTGTATTAATTATTAATAAATGCTAACATTCTTTAATAATAATAATAATAATAATAATAACAACAATAATATACTACTAATATACAAAAACAGTATTAATATTTTTGTTTTGTTATTATTATTATTATTATTTTTGTTGTTGTTGTTGTATTGATTATTATGTTGTTATTGTGTTATTGTTGTTATGTTATTATCCTGTGTTGAAATGCTATTAGTTTATAATAATAATAATAATAATAATAATATACTGTACTACTAATATACAATTATTATTATTATTATTATTATTATTATATCCAAGATTATTAGTACACACACAAAAAAAGGGAAAAGTGCTCTTTCAGGAACAGAACTCTGGTCAAATACACGAAGAACATTTTGAATTTAAAATGATACTCTGACAAAGTCATATTACATTTTGCCCCATTACTGTAAGCTGAAAATTAGCCAAAATATTTAATAAACAAAAATGCATGGGGTAGGAGAAGTGTCAAACGTGATTCTGTAGACGTCTGGCAGCCATTAAGAAATTGATGTTTTACATGTTTAACAGTGAATGTCAAACAAACCACACAATCTTTTATTTTCGACATAATACTTTTATAATTAAGGAAAATCAATCGTTCAGATTTGTGTCACAGTAATAGGTGACTTTACTGGAAACTTCTGCTTCTATCACAACAGATCATGCTGTTTGCATCAAAGAAATAATTAATGTTTAGAGAACTGGCTTTCATGGAGAGAGATTGAGCACTCAAGCATAAGATGATCTTCTTCCTGTGTACGGTACTGTACTGTATGGGTGGGTGTGTGTGTGTGTGTGTGTGTGTGTGTGTCTAGTCAGCACAACCGCACAGGAAGCCCTCATGTGACCTCACTCCAACAGGAAACCAAGGAATTATCTGCCTTCCATCAGAAGCCTGTCACTAGCCGTTCATCTCCAAAACCACCAGTATTCTCCATTACTTTCATGCTCAAAATACAGGACAATTTTCTGTATTTACCTATACAGTCACTCCTAATCACATTCAGTGTATTTCATATGATAGAAGACACTCTTAACAGCAATAATAACACCTCAATAACAGCCTGCCTTATTGACCAAGACAGCTTGAGAAAATCAATTCAAATTCTTTTCATGGTATGCCAAATGAAGGATCAGATTAATCACAAAAACAATAAATCAATCATAGCATTCGTCTGTAACTGGGAAAAGCAGTTTGTGAGGAGCCAGCGCTTCTCTTTTCCTTAGTGAATTAAGCCCTTTCACAGATATTGTCCAGAGAGCAGCTGATTAAGGATAAACTGAGTTTTGTGAGAGGACTTGAGTGGAAAGACTGAGAGTTTGGGGAAAGATACTAGTGTGTGGAGGATTATGGGAAATGAGGGGGAATAGATAGGGGGATTGAATGTTATAGGAGCAGTGAGTCAGCCTTGAAACTCAAATCAGCATGGTGAGAATGAAAGAGAAATGGAGGAGTAAAAGTGAGAAAAATGGGTCATAATGGGCGCAGTGAATAAATATGGGCAGTGGAAAGAAAACGTGGTTCATTCAGGGACCAAGAATGTGAAAAATGAGAACTAGCAACCATCATATGACACAATTTAAAATGAAAATTAATGAACAGAAAAAAAAGCATGATGTAAGTGCAAGTACTCCAAAAAAAAAAAAAAAAAAGCATATTTTGTCCCACAGAAGCGAACATTTGAAAGTAAATAATTTATTATATACACACATACAGAAAACTTTGTTTTGTTGTATATATGTTAGTGCTGTCAAACGATTAATCGCGATTAATCGCATCCAAAATAAAAGTTTTTGTTTACATAATATATGTGTATACTGTGTATATTTATTATGTATATATAAATACAAACACATGCATGTATATATTTTAGAAAAATATATTGTTTATATATTAAATATATTTATATATAATATAAAATATAAGAATATGAATATATAAACGTATAAACATGTAAATATTTTCAAAATATATACTGTGTGTATATTTACATATATATAATAAATAAACACAGTACATGTACATAAATAATGTAAACCAAAAACTTTATTTGAATAGATGTCATAGTCGATTTGACATATACTAATATATATATATATATATATATATATATATATATATTCAAACCAAAATTTATGCAGACACCTTCAACAGATAACTTTGATAGAAAGGTATGTAACAAAACATGGTCAGGTCAAAGTGTCAAATCAAATTTTTGGTCCCAAATTTTTATCAATTTTACTGGTAGTCCACTGTATGAAGATGTTTTGGGTATAATATGTCCGGAGTGTCTATTTACATTAAGTGCAAATAGCCCATCTTGTTGGCAAAGGCTATTTACACTAGCTCTGCCCACTAACGTGTGATTGAGTTAGTCAATACTAAAAAAAGACGATAGTTCAGCATCAGTTTCAGTGGTGTAGATGGTAAGACGCATTCATTTTGACGCAGTCGACCCGAGTTCGAGCCCGCCTTTTGTGAACTTTTTTTTTCTCCCTTTTCAAATCTCATATCGCATCAGAAAGGCATTTATTTTCAATAATGAATGAAATAATTAAAAAGTTGAAAATCGGGTAGGGTTAGGGTAGGTGTAGGGAGGGCTTTAATGTCCCAATAAGGTGGCATCCATTTAATAATTTGAATTAACCTCAATTTTATATCAAGTGTATTAGTATTTTTATAATGTACTGTGCGAGTATAGATCTAATACCTATTTTTATAGAAGTAATATAAATAACAGAAAATCTTGTATTTTAAAGTATAAATAGAATATGTAACTATTGCACTTAGTGTAAATAGCATATCGTTAAAAAATACTGCTATTTTCACTTGGTGTAAATAGCATCTATCGCTAAAAAAATATGCTATTTGCACTTAGTGCAAATAGCCGCTGCCTAATATGTCTCAGTTCATTTTATTTTGCTATCCTCACTTAAATAAATGAACTATAGTGTCCTGCACCCACTAGTAAAAAAAATATATATATACATATATAAAAAATTATATCTGGTGTCTGAATAATTTTTGGTTTGACTGTATATATTATAAATTTACTGATAATAATAACAGTAAGAGAAAATGTTAATAAACTCCTAATTTATACACAATTGCTCAAAAGATATTTAATGACCTTGAAATAAATTTTTAAAGGCTGCATTTATATGATCACATATGTACATTGAAAAAGCAATATTGTAAAATATTATTACTACTTATTCATTTTTAATATATTCTAAATAAATGTAATTTATTCTTGTGATGGCAAAGCTGAATTTTCAGCTCCATCTATTGTTCAGTGTCACATTATCTTACTATCACATTTCTTATTATTATCAATGAGTGCGTTTACATGGACCCTCTTAATGCGATTATAATGAGATTTTGACAATATTGCGATTAATCTTTACCTCATGTAAACGCAATACTTCGATTTAAATAATGCGATTAAACTCATAATCGCAGCAAGCATAATCGTATTAACATAGGTAATCTTGCCAATTTTATCAGAAATATACAGGCATGTAAACACATTAATCGCAGTATTGCCGCTCTGACCAAAGTGCGCATGCGCTTGTGACATACATGAATAACGTGACACGCACCTGTAATAATACGGAGATTATGCTGCATTCACGTGCTATCGGAATTATCGTAAATACGAGTCTCCTAGTCGGAAATTGGCCATATAAGGCCTCTCTAAGGCCGTTCATGTCCAATTTCCGACTAGGAAGCTCATATTTACGATAATTCCGATAGCACGTGAATGCAGAATAAGAAACGATGGCGGGGAAGAAAGCATCGCATTCTGGGGAAAACACAACTAGCTGCCAGCAGTCTCTGTTCCTTACCCTCATCCAGAAACGGCGAGAAGAACGCGACGGCAGGTATAGGCAAATAAATTCCATCAATTTCTATGGCGCCGAAAAAGCGTGGAATACAGCCATACAAAATCATTATGCATTAGACGTAAATAAATTAAAACAGCGGCCAGTAACACAACTGCTTTTTCTGAGTCCATCATTTGTGCTGTCCAGTGGGGTATGTGAGTAATGGTAGTAAAAAAAATTAACCACAATTCTTAGCGAGTAATAAGAATAATAGAAATTGCATGTAAACGGGAGTAAGAGCTTTGCTCTTGACATGTAAACATCAAAATGCGATTAAGTCCTTACTCTGATTATTGGAAATAATCGCATTATTCGTGCGCATGTAAACGTAGTCAATGTTAAAAACTGTTGTGCTGATTACAAAAGTCTTTACTGTCATTTTTAATAAATTTAATGCATCCTTGCTGAATAAAAGTATTTATTTCTTTAAAAAATCCTAAACTTTTGAACAGTAGTATATTGAAAAAAAATGACAAAATATTTTGACTGCAGGATTAGGTTGAAACTGCTTAACAGAATTCAATCTAACAAATTGTTTTTAGAAGGAATGCACCATTATGTTTTCAGTATGTTCACAATAAAGAATCGATCTGATATTGTTCAATTGTTTAAAAAAAATCAGTCTGGAAGGATGATCTGATCTTCATCAAGTCTTTTTTAGTAAGGATGGAGTCTGCATGCTTATAATAAATAATATCGCTATTTTGAGGTTTGTTTTGGCTATTTTTGATGGCTATTATTGTAAAATGTGGAAAACAGTCATAATAAAGAATGAGCAGTGTAGCTGTCCAAGCTGTGCTCTGTGTTGAGTCAGAGGTTGGCCTTCTTTCTGATGGTTTTGTCTGGCAATAGCCTTTATGCCCAGCTGCACTACTTCCTGAACTTCAGCCAGCTCCTTTGTTTCCTGTCAGCCCTAATTGGACAAACTGATCACCTGGATCGATCCAGGTGATCAGTTTGTCCAATTAGGGCTGACAGGAAACAAAGGAGCTGGCTGAAGTTCAGGAAGTAGTGCAGCTGGGCATAAAGGCTATTGCCGTTCTGGGCTTGAATTTCTATTTTGTTTAGAGGCTTGGTTTCGTTTTGCCCGTTTTCACTGCTCAATGCCTGAGAATTGTTGTTTCTTTCTTTCTTTTCCTTTTCATTTGGTAAAATTATTTCTAGGCCCGGCGCTGTATGTTTTTAAAGGCAGAAATTCAAGCACCCCCTGCAGTCCTTGTGTCCTTTACACAGAGCAGATCAAATGTCTGAACGGCCACATTAAGCTGCGTCACACTAGACTTAAAATAAAAAATAATAATATGTATAATACAAAATAAAATATTTCTAAAAATGTATAATAAAATAATAATGCTGTCTATTCCAAGTATGTATTTTTAGAAATCAAAAGCACGGAAATAACAGTGAATTCCACGCCTGGAAAAGTCTGAGAAAAATCTTCTATCTGTTAATAAATCTATTAATCTTTCTAGGATTGTTCTGCTGTAAAATATTTCATTGTGATCAAACTGCTCTTTGTTATTGCTTGTGTTGAGTAAAACATTCATTAGGCTGTCCATTGGTCTAATTGGAGACATTTGTACACTAATACGTATAATTATTCAAGTATATTTTTTCCAAAGCCTATCATCTGACATACAAATGGAAATCTAACCCAGCAATCTTGCTGTAAAATGGTACGAATTACTTGTGAATGGGAGTGAATGGAACATGAGGTCTAGTGTGACGCACCTTTGGTCCCGTCGTGGATGTCACAGAAACATACTGCTTGTGTGAAAGTGTTCCCTGGGACACACAGTACTGCCATCCATACACAGATCCCACAGGGAAATGGAAACCGGCAGCCAGTGAATGGATGAGGAGAACATAGTGCCAGATTTTCCAGCTCTTCCATCTCTCCTGTCCTCATATGTACAATAAGTCATTCCCTTCAATCATCCACTCTCATTGAGCTCATACATTTACAAGCCGTTTTTAGTTTTTTTTTAATAAGAAGGATTGTATAAATGTAAACTTCTGAGTACAAATGTCTGTGTTCGCAGACACTTGCGCACTAAAAAGTTCCATGACCAGTATTTGAGCAATATCTCTCCAGAAGGTATGACAAATAAAAAAGCTTTTGTATTAGTTTAAAGTAGTGCTGTCAAAAAATTAATCGCGATTAATCGCATCCCAAATAAAAGTTTTTGTTTACATAATATATGTGTGTATACTGTGTATATTTATTATGTATATATAAATACAAACACATGCATGTATATATTTAAGAAAAACATGTTATATTTATATATTATATTTTTATATAATATAAATTATATGAATATAAATATAAACTTTTAAATACATATCTTACAAAATATACAGCCATGCGTGTGTCTTTATATATACAAAATAAATATATACAGAAGACATATATTGTGTAAACAAAAACTTTTATTTTGGATGCGATTAATCGCGATTAATCGTTTGACAGCCCTAGTTTAAAGGTGACATATCATGAAAATCTGACTTTTTCTGTGTTTAGGTGCTATAATCGGGTTCCCGGTGTGTCTGGCAGTTCTAACGCCATGATGAAAGTTTGAGCAAAGCATGCTAACTGTTCTGTCTTTGGCTGCACTGATGAGCACAGAACACTATTTAGAGTCCCAGCCTCAGAAGAGACAAGAGAGCAGAGGATTTATTGATTTATTTACTGTATATTACGCTGCTACGACACACAGATCTAATATAAACATGCAATTTCTTTCCCAGCTGTTTACGTTCACAGACATAACCGACTGTTTTTGTAACTTATGCATGTTTTTTACATAAACTTGTGTGTATTAGATCGTTTAAGCGCAATAAGACAAGAAAGAGAACTTAGTTTAGTACTCACATGCCGTGTGACAACTGCTTTCTGTGCACATGTTCGGATGTGTGCGTTCAGAAAACCGTATATCAGAAGTTTAAACTAATATGGTTTAAAATGCATGATTTCAGCGCAATAGACATGATAATCAAAACCAAAATAGATGTTTTTGGCAGAGTATCCAAGTAAAGGCACAGCCCTCTTCTGGAAAAGGGGGCGGAGAGCAGCGGCTCATTTGCATTTAAAGAGACATGCACGAAAACTGCTTGTTTCTGCTTCCACTTAAAATAGGCATTTTCAAAATGATATAATAAATGATCTGTGGGATATTCTGAGCTGAAACTTCACGGTGAGGTCCGCATTTCCGGCTGTCCGGAGCGGACGACCAGATTCTGCGGCTATGATTAAATTCCCAAGATAAAATCGCGGCGAAAAGCATTCGATTGCTCTGGTGCAATTTGAGCGAGGCGAAGGCGGTCGCAATATCCGTTCCGACGTCATTCAGAACTGTATATCTGTGCTTTATTCAAGCACCGGTACAGCCTGCACTCGACTGTTATGCACGCGCTGCAGGCTTCGTTTTATTTGCGGGGTCTGTGCGCAGCATGTGCATAACGGTCCTCAGAGCAGGCTGTACCGGTGGTGAATATACGGCCCGCTGACAGAACAAGCGAACATGGTCGATGAATGACAGAGCAGAATAAAGATGAGCAAAGCGTGGATGCGCCGTCCTTGAAGAACGTTCAACTCTGTTTTGTTTATATTTTGCTTAGCCTATAAATTTCAATGTGTATGTAAATTTATTTATTTATTTTTCTTCTGCGACACTTTTCCTAGGCTATGTGTTTAAAGCAAGATGTTAAACGAATTTAGTATTTTGACAAAACGAATAAAATTATAATAGGCCATTTTTGTACACCCTACTTTTTTTCCCCCTCTGCGACACTTGTTCGTATTGTGTTGTAATGGTTAAACGAATTGTATCCTGACAAGACGAATAAAAATAAGGAATACAATTTTTATACATATTTATTTTCTCTGTGACACTTTTTTTCCTACTGTGTTGGCAGCAAAAGGTTAAACGAATTTTGTGTCTTAAGACAAAATTCGTTTAACATTTTGCTGTCAATAAAAGACTCTTGACAACAGAAATAAAATAACAAATACTATTTTGTGCAGACTACACTTTTATTTGTTATGCGCCTAAGTTACCTCTCTTTCTTTCAGTAGAGGAAATTTAAATTTGTGATTCTGAAAACGAGATCTAAATTTAGCGGGAGCGGTCGGGTCGGGAAGAAAATTATTCAAAGCGGACAGCGGGTGAACAAAGAGTGAATATATAGCGGGAACGGGTGGGTGCGGGATACAACCTCGCGGGAGCGGGCGGGAGCGGGACTTAAAAAACAGTCCCGCGCAGACCTCTACTTCACAGACACAGTCTGGGGACACCTGAGAGTTATATTACATTGTAAAAAGGGGCATAGGTCTTCTTTAAACTGGAGTTGCGTGTACCTCTTAATCCCACACAGAAACACTCACTATCGTGACATCTATTGTTGTAAAAAAGGGATATTTTACACAAAATTTAAACAAGGAATGCAGAAATAAGGCTCGTTTACAATATGATAACTGGGCTTCAACGTGATGAGGTCATGGGACAACTATGTACCACAAAACTTTCTAAAACATTTATGGAACAAGAAACATTTATTGTTTCTCAATATTTCTAAAAACCAGTGGTTAATAGTAGATTAACAGGCAGTCTGCCCAAAAAGTCACTGGCTGAGTAAGCTGTCAACATGTTGGGCCGCTCAAACAAACAGAGCAATGTTTTGTCAGCGCCACACTGTTTACACTCTTCGTAAGTCATCCTTAGTCTTTACATATTAAAAAAGTATTTTAACATCAAAAAAAAAATCAGCTGCATAAAGTTTAAGTACACATAAGTTGTATACGTGTATGCGTGAGAGCGAGAGAAATAGGGCGGGAGGCAGCCAGTGTATTTTATACGGTGTGTTAAATGGAGAACAAAGTGAAGTCAGTTTTAATGGTCAAACATTAAAATGCCTTCCCTCAAGCAGCCCCTAAGATCACACGCTCACACACACACATACACGTTCACACACACAGCTGCTATTCAAATGGAAACGTTCAGCCCCGTGGGTCAAGGCTGGTTTGAAACTGTTAACAGATCCTGGTCTGGCTGCGCTCCTACACTTCCTCCATGTAAACAGTGCGAGGATCACTGGAGGCAAAGACGCACACACACACACAACAGTGCTAGGTTACCTTTGCTGCTTTGCTGTTTTTTTGCAGTGGCGGCAGAGTCCTCCGACTGAGCCAGACGTCTGAGCACGTCTGCCAGCGCGGCCTTCATCACCGTCAGCTCATCCTCCTGCTGCTGCACCCGCAGCTCAAGAGACGACAGGCGGTCCTGCACGTCTGACGTGCTTGCTGCGGAAATACTGTCTTCTGCCAGAGAAAGAGAGATAAAGATGCATTTCTCATCATATAGTACCGAAACACAATATAGAAGTTTTGTCAGATATGAAAAAAGTATGACAGTTTCCACAGCACAACTGTTTTCAACATTGATAATAACAATAAATGTTTTTTTAGCAGAAAATCAGCTTATTAATGATTGCTGAAGGATCATGTGACACTGAAGACTGGAATAATGATGCTGAAAATTTGTTTTAACATATACATTTTAAAATATATGAAAATATATAAAGGAGCTATTTTAAATTGTAATAATATTTCACAATATTACTGTTTTTACTGTATTTTCGATCAAATTAATGCAGCCTTGGTGAACATTAGAGACTTCTTTCAAAAACATTAACAAAACCTTTTTTCTCCAAACTTTTGACCGCAGGTATATTTTATATATAAATCCCTCTTATCTGGATTATCTCAGTGAATAAAAGTGTAAACTATTCCACAGAACTCTCATACTGAAGCATTAATTCAAAACAGTTCTCTGTTGTCTAGATGAATAGAGCGTCAGTGGACACAGAGCCCATATAGAGCACCACTGTAGCCGTTCTTCAAAGCACATTTCCCATTGATAAGTGACATCTGTGCTTTCCCAATCTTGAAGAGCACCAGACACCACTAATGTCAACAAACAACATGGAGAATGGGCTTGGGGCTGTCTACACACAGAACGGAAAAAGAAGGAAAGATGAAAAAAATATGAATGAGACAGTGGGAGACGTGGGCAGCACAACTTATCAGTTACAGATGGAATCGGTGGTAAGCAGAGGACATTTTTATGCATTCAATCTTGGCTCTTTCCTCTAGCAATTTCATTGGCTGCTGCTATTCATGCTCTTTTGCTTGTCAGAGACTATGAATGCATCTAAACACCGGTAGGCTGGATTTCAAAAGCATGAAACATGATTTGGCACCTGCTATTTTTAGTCAGAGAGGTGTCATTAGGGAGCAGGAATGTGTTATTATCATCAATATTTGATGTTGCCAATATTTTTTGGGCCATTTTCCCTGAAAAGAAAATATTTAAAAGCAAATATTTGTTAAAAGTACACTTTGAGAAGTACAGTAGCATTTATATACGCCCTCAAAACTAACAGACATGAACTAGCAGTCAAACATGACAGAACGAGAAGGGTCGGTCTTCTAGTGTGAGCTAGGTTTAATAAACAGTGTTTTCTTTTTGTCTGTCTGGAAATGGAAGTGGGGGGGGGGTAATACCAGTATTGAGGATAACTGTGATTAAAAAAAAAAAAAAAAAAAAAAAATGATGTAGATATCATGTTAATATTACACATATGATAAAATTGTACATAACCCAACACAGTAGGTGGCAGTAGTGAACCTTATCGCTAATTGACACCCATCATAAAACAGAAAAAATAAGACAACAAAAAGCTACAGAAATTGAAATCAAATATAATCAAATGTAAAATAACACTGCATAGTTTTCTTTTGATAAAAAAATAATATAGATTAATTCTTAAAGTAACAAAAGTTATTCAGTCATGATCACTGAGTGATTTTATTTTTCTTGTTATTAGATTAACATTAATGGCACAGACAACAGCAGGTATAGACTGCTGTCACTTTAAGACTTAATGCATGGATTCACTATACTGATACACATGCGTTTTCTTTCTCAACTGTTTACTCACTTAACACAAAACTGACTGTATTTACGAGGTTATTTTGACATAATTTAATAAAATTGTGTATGTGTCTGTTCAAGTGCAAGAAGACGCAAAAGAGAATTCTATGCTATATGAGGTGTTTTTTGTGCGTGTGTGCTTTGAACGTGTCTGCAGCACAGAAAACAGAGTATGAGTGGCGAAATTATGTCTTTCACATCTTTTTGCACTTGCATAGTTTAAAATATTAAAATGCATAAAGGAAAAAAGAATATATTTCGAAGAACAGTTTTGACTTTTAGTGTATGGACAAAAAAAATTGAGACATTTCTTAAAGTATCTTTTAAGTTTCATAGAACAAAAAGTTATTTGGAATGACATGAGGGGAGATTTTTCATTTTCGGCTGAACTTTCGCTCTATGTGCTTTTCTTCGGAGCCGAAGGTTAGCAGTATTACTGGTGCTGCAGTACTTTAGAGGACTTTAGTGTTGGGTTCTGGATGGGGGGCATTGGATGGTGCTGCAGCGCTGCAGTCGGCTGCCAGGCGTTACTGTGGTTGGGATTTTGATTGCTGGACTGCTTCCCTGATCGAAGGGGCCCTGCACTCTGAGCTGCGGTTAGCTAGCTTAAGGGGCATAAAATACCATATAACAACTCAAAATCTCACACACCAACACATCTCCGATCCAAGCTTGAAACCAAACCATGGGACATTTTTACACTGCTAATAAATCACTGGAAGTACTCACACTCTCACCCACACAGAACTCACAAACAAAACACATGGGCGCAAATACGAGAAGCTTATTACCACACCGCACACCCAGCTCTTGAAAAATCGGCAAATTCCCCACATAGCGCTAATGATAAGGGTGTCTGCAGTCTTAAGGTCACTGCGGAGCTCCTTGTGGAGACGGAGAGGAGGTTCAGAAATGCCCTGGCACACACTCACACAAACTGACCCACAACCTCCTAATAGGAAGTCAGTGGGTAAATACCCAAACAAAATATGTCAAACAAGCCAACAAAGGGACTCTCTGTGCACTCTAACCCAGAGTACATTATTATACATGAAGCCAAGTACATTAGCTAGATACTAGGCCAACAGCTGAGCTAACCCACTTTACGGTTAGCTGTTACCACAAAGATCAATCGGTCCAATCTGGCAACTGCAGCAATGGAGAGCGAACCGATTCAACCGCAATCAACCTCCTGAAGCCATCCAAGCCATCGGCTGTCGTGAGTCAGAGACGCCAAGTGAGTGCAAACCTACTGATCGATACTTAGTCTGTCAGAGTTGCATATCAAACCTCTCATTCCTGCCTCTGTGAATCACGAATACTACCATTAAAAATGAATCACCTTCATAGCTGTGCTGTTTGTTTTCTTTATTTCATTTTTAAAGTCTTGACATCTGAAGGCCAGAATATGGCAACATTTCAAAGAATAATCAGGGGTGAATATCTGATGTTATATCACCCATGAGAAGCTGGGGGTAAAACTGAACTTGATGTAAAAATGATGTGCTTGTACATTTTTTATTGATCACGCCAGCAATAATTTTTGCTTACGTTCATAACATTATCTGCATTTGCATTTCCTTTAGTGACGCCAAGGCGAGGAAGATAGCGTGTGCAAATAAACAATGTAATCAGCAAGCATAATTATTAGCGCATTCCTCTCTCCAGATCTACATCAGGTCACAAAGCCAATAACAGAGTGACCACCAAGGCTTTCTATACGTTGGGCTCTTTCTGAGGCAAAGTCTCTAAACATAGCACTTCTAGTTTGAAGAAATCTTCTGTGGAAGATCAAACCTGAGGCACTAATATGGGGCTGTGTCTTCACAAGATTGGCAATGCAAATCTCATGCTACAAAATGAGAATAAACCATCTTAAAGGGCTAGTTAACCCAAAAATGAAAACTACCCCATGATTTATTCCCCCTCAAGCCATCCTAGATGTATATGACTTTCTTCTTTCAGACGAATACAATCAGAGTTATATTAAAAATGTCCTGGCTCTTCCAAGCTTTATAATGGCGGTGAATGGGGGTTGAGATTTTGAAGCCCATAAAAGTACATCCATCCATCATAAAAAGTACTCCACACAGATCTGAGTGGGTAATAAAGCGAATTGATGCATTCGTATAAGAAAAAAATATCCATATTTGTAGATGTAGGCACAGCGTAAGCTCAGGTGAGAATATACTAGTCTCGCGATAACCGAGTTTTGTTT
Organism: Tor tambroides; assembly: GCA_021397915.2. Classification (NCBI taxonomy): domain Eukaryota; kingdom Metazoa; phylum Chordata; class Actinopteri; order Cypriniformes; family Cyprinidae; genus Tor; species Tor tambroides. The sequence goes on along the minus strand of JAFVLL020030301.1, from coordinate 28,393 downwards.
ACAGCAAAGGAAAACCAGTCTCCTCTTGGTTTATATCGAAATCCTCCCACAATATTCTTTGTAAATCCTCGTTTTGTACTTTTAATTCATGTCCTGTGTTTTGGTTTTGCTCTTTCCTCTGCGCTTCCATATACATCACTTCTCACCAGAGCTTATGCTACGTCCTGCGTCATCCGCTGGAACGCCACTCTCTCATGAAGACGCATACAACAGTTAGCGGAAGCTAGAGATTACAGTTTATAAAAGTTTTAAATATGGATATTTTTCTTACACAAATGTATTTCTTCACTTCAGAAGGCCTTTAACCCTCCAGAGCCGTGTGGAGTACTTTTTATGATGGAAAGATGCACTTTTTTGGGCTTCAAAATCTTGACCCCCATTCACTGCCATTATAAAGCTTGGAATAGCCAGGATGTTTTAAAAAAGAAAGTTATATACACCTAGGTTGGCTTGAGGATGAGTAAATCATGGTGTAACTTTAATTTTTGTTAGAACTATCCCTTTAAGCAAGTGTGTCATTTTCTCACAGTTTTGCATTCCCCCAAGAAATTAATCCAAAGCTGATGATGATTTAGGAGTAAAATCTTTATATATTCCAATGCTTTCGCAAGCAAATGCAAAGTTTCTTGGGTGAAAGCAAAACTTTTGATAAAGAATGCAAAAGTTTTGTGAACAAATGTAAAGTTTACATTGGGAGAACGAATTTTGCTGAATTTTTGCTTGCAAAATCCAGTCATTGCCATAAAAATTCCCACGACTGAGAATTTTGTGGAGGGTGAAAGGTTTTCCTACACAGATTCTGCAAGAGGACTAACAGAAAGCTGCTTGTTTGAAAGTGACTTCTGTGTGAGCTGTGCTTAAAACACCACACTATTGACAATAGGGAATAGAGATTTTTTTTGCTTGCAAAAATCCACAAACTTTAAATGAATGAAATCAGTTGTGAGCCAAGCAACCTGAAAACAAGTAAACATTCCCAAGTTACCACAAAAGACTCCACTGGGGTGTATATGTGCCCCAGACACAAGTCTACTCACACCAATGTCACTCAACTGTTTTATCTTAGTCAGAAATTGACCAACTAAAGCAAACGTCTCAAGGTTGCAGGAAGTAGTCAATAAAATCCAAACTCTTTAGGGCTGTGAAACCAAGCAATATTTCATTTGCCTTCTCTGCCCATGGTTTCCTCCCTGTCTGCAGGTCCTTCCTCTCAAACTGTCTTATCTCAGCAGACCACGGAAACATGGAGAGGGCAAACGTTTATAATACAATGCATTTCTTTGAGAGGAAATCACTTTGGGAGGTTGTTTGATACTGGCAGTGCATACGGAAAAACCAAGGGCAGAGGGAGCGTGCTAAATAGAAAGAGAAAGGGAGGGTTGGAAGGTGACGGAGTATCCCCAGGTAACCTCCACCGAATATATCAACGGCGTGACGTTTCTCCAGAATGGGGTACACCTAAAACGATTATAAACATGGCCTCTTCCACATTTCTACCCATGATTCCTTGCGGGCTAAGAGGAAGGAAGGCCTACGCACGTCATATTTCACAATAGCTCGTCACATTCTTTAGTTTTCTCCCCCACCCGTTCAGCACGTACACCTAAATGCACACACACCTCCAACCTAACACACATCACCTCAGAATGCAACCAATTTATCTCACATAGAAGATATGCGAACCTCCCAAACTCGGACGCTCATACGTACAACTCCAGTGAGATCCTGGACTCGGTGCGGGACAATCCCATGGCACATGGCCAGAATGTATGCTCATAAGACTTGTTTTTGGTGTGCTTCATTTTGACTGGAGGTCTATGGAGGAAGTCCTCAGGATTAGATGGCAGATTTACAGCTGCGATAAGACTCAGTGGTGCAATCAGCCGCATACACACTCTAGTCGCACACAAACGCAACGTTCACTAGCGTTGATTGATGTGTCTTGTTAATGTTCACCATTTGCAACACTTATTGTTAACAGATAGTCCTGATAATCTGTTGTGGTGTTTAGCTGTGAGTTTCCTGAGTACGAGATAAGGAATAGACGGAAGTATCGACTGGTTGCACACAAAACTGTGTTGGACTTGACCCTCACGAAGCAGCAGAGACGTCTCTTGTGTACCTGGCAAGAAAAATACTCAAGTCACGCTGCCGGGGTTAGAAGATCATTAAAACACTTGGCACACTTGTAAACTGGAGTAGAGCACAAGGCTGAACATGTCTGAACTGGTTACGTGTGTGTGAGAGTCTTATATGGTTTAGAGAACAAAACATTTAAGTGAAGTAGGGTTATTATACACTCACAGATGCATTCCAAAATTAAATGGAACTAAATGCTTGCAAAGAGTACTATGGAATGATCATGTTTTATTAGACACGTACCATGTTATTTTTGTACACAGTACCATTGTAACACCCTCTTTTTGGACGTCATGCTATGATATTATCATGTTTTTGGTTGCACTTTATTTTACACAAGCACTTACATTGTACTTCCTCAGGAAAGTACTGAGTGAAATAAGGTTACTACTTGATTTAAGGTTAGGTTTAGTGGTAGATTCTAGGTTAATACCTAGTTATTACCCAGATATTGCACTTAGTGTAATAAGTACATTTGTACATGTTGAACGGGACTGTAAAATAAAGAACTATATTGTACTGTGGTACTTTTAAGAAAACTGTGATACTCCAAAAACCACAGTAGTACGGTATAAAAAATATATTGTAGTACTATGGTACAAATCATTCAAAAACAGTCCAAAAACACAGTTTTGCCACACCCTTTTTTAACTATTGTATTTTTTTGAAGTAACTCTGAGTAGTATCTCTGAAAATAAATTTGCAAACAGTTGCAATATTATGGTACAACCTTTATTTTTATTTTTTTTAAAAAGTACTGTAACAATACCATGGTTTTTATATGTTTGAAATGGTACTACTATGGTAAATGCTCAGCATGTGACTATGAAAGGCAGGAAAGCCACAAAAGGGAAGCTGCATGTGCAAGGCCTCTGTAATACTGTTTTGAGTCATTTTGCAGAGGTGAGCTCATACAGGATGTGACCTCAAAGATGTGGGAGATGAGAGTGAAAATACTGAAATAAATTGACACTCCGCTTTCATCATCTCTCAACACTCGGTTAACATGCGAAGATCCGTACTACACAACTGAACCCGAAACCTATGCTAACAGGATATATTCATAATACTAACTAGATATTTAACATTTCTGAAGGAAGATGAGCGGTGTTTGCCCTTTTAAAATTCATCGTCAGGAAGCTACCGCCTGAGGATGCTTATTAGCCCAAGGTAAAAAAAACCCTACTCTATTTCTGGGGGTAATGCCATGTAAAACCATGATACTTCCGTAGGGTTAAAGTCCTATTGTAAAAGTACCAGTGACACAGACTCACACAAACACAGCTCCAGACAGCCTCTTGGGACTGGGTATCATTGTTGAATGCAAGCAATATGAATTAAACATTATAATTCAGCATGTCCACACACGGGGGATTACATACTCATACATGTGTAACAGACATGAAAGCTCATTTGCATATAGAGACTCTAGGGAGGAAGACGCTTGTGCTCTGTCCTCATCTCAAGGTTATGAGCTTCCACACTAGACTGTTCAGTAGAGCTCGATTTTTCTCCATCTTTACAATTACTTTGTTGTCAGTACAATGGTTCATATCATATGCTTTTTTATTAAGCCTGCAAGTTTTACATGAATTAGCTCAAACTGTCTGTCTGAATGAAGAAATTTAAAACTCAGATTCAACAATTCATTTGCATCTCAAAAATGCTCTCAGTGAAGTATATTTAACTATTAAAATGTTAAAATAGGTATTTAGCTAAATATTGCTGTTTAATTCTATATATTGTTTAATTTGCACATGCATATGTTTAAATTAAATATGAGTAGTGGAAAGTATGGAAAACATGCCTTGATTATATTTAACGACTTTTATTGTTTTCTCAAATTTAACAACATCAGTCTACTTTGCTGCAAAGATTGTTCCTCTGATAAAATACTGCCATGCCATTTCAAATGCATAAATGTTTAAATATATTTTGAATGTTTAACCATATATATCATTTAACAAGTACAATATTATAATTTTAATATAGATGTATAAGCACTAGCATTCAAAATTCTGAGGGTCGCAAAATTTCATGCTTTTTAAAGTCTGTTACACTCACCAAGGCTGCAATTATTTGATCAAAAATACAGTAAAAACAGTAAAATTGTTAAATAATTTTACAATTTAAAATAACAGTTTCCTATTTGAATATATTTTAAAATGTAATTTATTCATGAGAGTCAAAGCTGGATTTTCAGCATCATTACTCCAGTCTTCACTGTCACATGATTCTTCAGAAATCATTGTAATATGCTGATTTGCTGCTTTTTTTTATGATTATAAATGTTTTTTTTTTTTGTTTTGTTTTTTTAAATGGAAACCTTGATATTTTTCAGGATTCTTTGATGAACAACATTTTTTTGAAACACATTATTATATTTCAGCTACATCAAATGTACAATGAAAATGCATGGACAAGCGTTCATAATATTCTTTAAAAAAAATCACCTGTTGTGGCTATGTGAAGAAAGCTATACAAGTTTGACAACAATTCTAAGAGAATATTAAGACTGCAGTAGGTGCAGTGAGAATGGTTCAGTGCAGCTTTATGAATGGGATTTCTCTGCCTTCAGCAGACCAGCAGGCATGTAACAGACATGATTAACTACACAGCACTGCAGCTTCATGTTAATGATTCACTGTAATGGCCCAAGGCTTGACACACAAGATACACACAAACTCTCCCTCACACAAAACCACACACTCACACATCTGTGGGGCCCTTGTGAGATTAGATAATGATAAGTGGCACAGAGCAATGTTGTGACTTCCATTTTCACCTCCTTTTCTCCTTCTTAGATTATGGACAGATTGAGCTGCGTTGATGTTCGAAAGACAAAACAGATTCTGGTTAAACAAATCCACAGCATACATAGGCAGCACAGATATCTGCCAATCAACCGTTGGCTGTTTGCAACACCATACTGTACTATCATACTACACCATTTTTGCAGTAAGCACTACACTAAGCATACCATGCAACTTACACTGCAATGTTATATGTATCCCACAATTCAATGTGCTTAACTTGATTTTATAACATTTCCATGTTATAATCCAGAAGAAATTTCAGAGTTAAAACCTTGGCTGAGTTTAAATAGCATACTAATATACTAGTTTTAAATTTCTAAAGTACATAATTGTATGTACATTATAAAAAATGCCCCCCCCAAAAAAAAAAAAACATGGCATAGTACTGCTTACATTTTCTAAAAAAAACATCTGAACAATTCTGCATAATACGTACTGTTACACTTAGTATTTATAAATATACAGTGCACACTGCACAGTATGCAGTACACTAGCATTCCATTCCGAACACAGCCAACATGTGCCCAACAGTAAAGGTCTGTGCACGGAAATTATAAAATGTGTGTCTGCATGAAGTGCTAATTATTGCGCTGCAGATTGCAGCCTCCTGCCTCGCAGCAGCATTAAATTGTTTAGCGCGTGTGGTGACATGTTTGTTTAAAGACATTAGACTGTGCAGCCGGGCCAACTATGTGCACCGTGCAAGTGGAGAGACGGGGTTATGCAGCGGCCCATTCGCTGATGGATGAGCAGGATTATCCCAGAGATGCACAGAGAATGCCACATCCGTTCTATAAAACCACACGTTGATTCAGCCTGTGTTACTTAATAGGTGTACATCGTCCTATTTGCTGCCACTAAACTGCTTAATACTCATACTGTATCGCTACTACACTGGCTTTCAGACACCCTGACCTCTAGATATCACTATCAGCATCGTATCAGCAAATAAATAGGCAGAATCACGTCACAATCATGGTATCAGATGGTAATACCATATTCATAATACCACGGTACTCCAAAGTCCTTCAAAGAAAGCTACAGAATTGCCATCTATGGAACAGATGTCCAAAAATACATGGTACTGTGGCCAAAAACTAAAGGTGATACTAAAGGCATCTAAAGGTGATTTCCTCACGGTATATGTATATTTATAGTTATTTATATCTGTGCAGACGTCCAAGCAAACATAAGAGGAACAGCTAGAAGTTTCTATTCACATGTTCACAAGGTTTAGATATCTATTGCACAATTTCAAACTAACCTCTGGCCGCTAGATAAACTTAAACACACTAACACATCCTACACAAACACACACACAGCAGATATCTGTGAAAGTTGTCTGAGAGATTCTTTCAGCTGGAATCTCGCCTAACGTACATCAACTTCAGTGCCAAATACAAACAGACGGTTGTAACAGAACCTGCATGTGTGTGTGTGTGTGTGTGTGTGTGTGTGTAGCTACCGAACCATATTTTGAGGACAAATTTGTATTCAAAGCTAAGCCGAGTCCGACAAAACCTCAATGTGGGGATGTCTTCATTTTTAAAAATAGTACAAAAATGATGCAAATAAAGTTTGTTCGTTTAGTCATGAAATAATCAATTTAATTTATATTTATACAATTGCATGACCAGTCTATTCTCTGCTATTTGTCTTGAATTTGAAACTTTGACTTTTCTATTTTAATCATTTTATTGCTATTTAAAAAACTTTGACTTTTCATAACTTATTGAAGTATTAAAAGCATTCAGCAATCATTCAGCTACTGGAAGTCATCACGCATATGATTTGTACATTTGTGATTTTTCAATAATTTCAATATCACACAACCATATGAGCTGTACATAAAACCATAAAAGTCTATATAGATGGTCTACGTAAATGTTTGTGTAATTTGTGTGTGTATATATCCAAAATAAATCGCATTCAAAATAAGTTTTTTTTTTTTGTTTTTTTTTACATAATACATGTGTGTGTACTGTGTATATTTATTATGTATATATAAATACACTCACATGCATGTATATATTTAAGAAAAATATACTGTTTTATATATATATATATATATATATATATATATAAAACAGTATATTTTTCTTAAATATGTATATAAATATATACATGTAAATATTTTCAAAATACATACTGTATGTGTGCGTATTTATATATGCATAATAAATATACATAGCACACACACATATATTATGTAAAAAATAACTTTTATTTTGGATACGATTATCTGCGATTAATTGTTTGACAGCAGTAATATATATATATATATATATATATATATATATATATATATTAGGGTTGGGCGATATATCTCGCACGATATGCATGCGCATCTCGCCAGTAAAGCCGGTTCCTTGATTAGTGGTAAATCTCCATCACCTGTTTTCAAATGGAGCGGCAGTTAATACACAGAGCCGTAGATCACTGACAAGCTACGCAATATCGCATTCATTATCGAAGGCGATTCATCTGTGATAATGAACGCGATATTGCGTAGCTTCTCAGTGATCTACGGCTCCGTTTATTAAATGCTGCTCCAGTTGAAAACAGGTGATGAGTTTGTATCTAATCAAGGACACCGAACTTTCTGGCCGAGATATGCATGCACTATCATGCTAAACTAATATATGCGCAGCCTATATATATATATAGCATGCATATATATATATATATATATATATATATATATATATGTGTGTGTGTGTGTCCAACTGTGCTGTATGTTTGTCACCATGCTTATGAAAGATGTGAGAAGATAAAAGAGAGAGAGAGAGAGAGAGAGAGATATGAACTTTTGTAATATAATTGTTACGCAACTGTCAAGCAAGATCGTTTCATTTTCCCTTATTACACTGCCTTAAAAAAAACTGAAGTGTCTTTTCTGCAGCACTAACAGAACTGCAAAAATGTTTTCAAACAGGTTTCCATCATCTGCCATTGGTCAGACAAACACGCCAAACTCATGCCATTGGTCGAGCCCTTGTTGCCGTGTCGGACTGGTCTGGATGCTTAAACAAACAGAGCAATGTTTTGAAAGTGCCACCGAGACAGTGTTTACACTCAGAGGAAATAAACCTGTAATGGTTTACTTACAGTTGTCTCTGCATACAAACCCAGATGGGAGAAAGTGTTTTACCATTTTTTAAAAAATATCACACACTTCAGCTTTCATTAAAGAAGATCAGAAAAGAAAAAACAAGGAAAAGTGAGACAGAGAAGGAAGTAAAGAGAAAAGCTTGTGTACCATCTGCAATGAGACAAACAGACTCCAAACACCAGCTGAACACATACTACAGGTAGATTCACAAATGGTGTGTGCAAACAAACATTCACACACACACACACACACAATAATCGTTCACTTTTTTATTGTTTCTTTAACCAGCGTTTATTACAATGAAAGGAAGAAACACCCTGACCAGAGGCAGTATTCTGCCCACATTCAGCTACTGAACCTGAGTATTTGTGTTTCACATCCTCAGTAGTAATACTCTAACCCTAACCATTCACACACACACTTTTACAAAGAGATTTGCTTATACTCCCCCAAGCCAGTTCACTATGAATGAGACACCACAAACAGACTCTGCACAGACGTGGTATCCCAATAAAAAGCCACAAGACAGATACAAGCATCTACACACACGCACACTAGACAAAAACAGTTTGTCAAGATAATCCTTGAACGTTGACTTGAAAAAGCCTTGTCTGGAAGTTCAAAAATGTTTTAAAAGCCTTGAGGATTGAAGGTTATACAGACTGTATTGACAGAAGAGAAAAAGACAGAGAGAGATAGACACTGAAATATTCATTCTTGCAGAGAAACATTTTAACAGTGTTTGTTGTTCAGCTGCTTTTCTGTGTGAATGAATCTGATGGTTTCATTAAGAAGAAAGTCTTATAAGGCATATATCCGAAAAATACATTTAAGCAAGTATACAGAACATATGCCACCATAGTTATTAAATCTTATTCTATTTACAGACATGACGTACACTGCTGTTCAAAAGGTTGGGGTCAGCAGAATTCTTTGTTTTTTAAAGAAGCCTCCTATGCTCACCAAAGCTACATTTATTTCATCAAAAATACCATTTAAAATAACCTTTTCTATTTTAATACATTTGAGTTTATTCCTGTGATGCAAAGCTGAATTTTCAGCATCATTACTCCAGTCTTCAGTGTCACATGATCCTTCAGAAATCATTCAGATATGCAGATTTGCTGCTCAAGAAACATCTATGTTTAGTATCACTGTTAAAAACAGTCATGCTTCTTATTGTTTTTTTTGGAAACTGTGATACATTTACTTGAAATAGAAATCTTTTGTAACATTATGAATGTCTTTAATGTCACTTTTGATCAATTTAATGTGTCCTTGCTGAATAAAAGCATTAATTTCATTCTAAAAATTACATATATATTTTCTGACCCCAAACTTTTGAATGGTAGTATAGACCTGGAATTTCATACCAAACTGAAACTGACAGCTCTAAATATCAATCACTATTCTCAATATTTAATTTCTAACAAAAACCTTAAATGAGAAATCCTCCAGTCTACCTGAAAAGATACAGCAACTGAGTATTTTTTTGCAGAAAATCTATGCCAAGTTTGTCAAGCCAACATAAATAATAAATTATGGTTTATTTGAAGTACAACTAACCACACAAAGCTCTCTACCGGTGTGGTGACCAGCATTCAAATAAACTGCTTTACTCACTAAACACACACACACGGCTGAGGTGCATCAATGTAATAAGGTTAGAGCGTTACACACACTTCCTCTCCTGTGGTGCGTAGAAGGGAACCTCCAAATGACAAAAAGGAAGACTCACGCTAATACACTGCACACGCACACACACGCATGCATCTCAGTACACCTCCTTCATAAATTCAGTCACACACACAGCCCTCCCCACAATCCCTCAGCGCTGCATTACCGGTGCAGTGGTGGTTCAGCGTAGCCGCAGAGTTGCACACCGGAGCTAAACCTGTCGTGCCGTCTTCCATTCTCCGCTCGTGCGTAGGTCTGCAATCTTCACCGCTGCTTGTCCGCTTCTATGCTTTCTCGTCTGTCTCCTTGCAGTCTTTCTTTGCCCGAGTGTCTCTCTTTCTCTGTCTCACACACACATTCTTTCTTTCCCGAATGGTGCTGCACACATACGCCCGCTCACACAAAAGCCAGGGTGAGCGAGTGAGCGCGAGGGAGAGAGAGAACAAGGGAAACCAGAGGAGGAGGAGATAAAGGGATAAAAAAAGAAAATCTTGGTTGGCTAAGGGAGTGGCTAAAGCTTGCACGTCTTTAACCTCTGCTGTTCCGACGAAGCCACACACACACACACACACACACAGTGTATGTTGTTTTACTGTGCGCTGGGGGGGGGGGGGTTCGCCAGGAGTGGGGAGGAGACCACGTGGAGGTGTCAACCTCGTTCAAATGACTGGGAAGTGCACATGGTAAAATATTTGTCACATCGCATGATTTAAGACATCAATATGCAAAACAAAACTGTAAATTGTAATTCCATATAATTGCTGAGGCTATTCTGGTTGACACGGACTGTATTTCACAACTCAGGCATCCTAGTTTGCATACTACAGCATATAGTATGCAAGAGTAGAAACAGTGATGGGCTCAATGGCAGTTGCTAGGCTGGTGCATGTGGCTTTAGAAGTATACAACCTGCATGCTGCCATCTTTGCTCATTAGAACTTTGCTCCAGAAACAAGTTAAGTGACTAATTACTTTAGAGCTGAACGAAAATAGCATCAGGACAATGCTGATTGGCTGACGGCAACACAACCCCTTCACTAGCAACTATCCTGAGCACCCTTGTGAAAGAGAAAATTACATTGTATTCAGTGTACACTTGTAGTGTATTTCAATTCCAAAATTATATGTTTACAAAAACTGTAATTACTATAACTATAAGAATAATATAATATTAATGAAATAAAAGACCACTTAAGCATAGTTACAGTACACTTTCATGTTTTGTTAACAGACTTTTTAATTAAAAAGTGCTCTTTGTAATAATGCCAAATGTTAAAGTACATTTTAAACCATCATGTTGAATTTTTGTTGTGCATTGAACAAGTACACTTATTTTTGATGTGTTGACTAACATACTAAAGCACCTGTAAAGTACTTGATTATAAATGCAACTTTATCATTATAAATGTGTAATCACAAACATATTTGAATACATGAAGTTTCATGAGAAATTACATTTTAGTTTTAGTATATTTTATTGTTTATGAAAATTACATATAAATATATAATTGCATAATACTTAGGTGAGTAAAAAGCACTATTTTTTACTCCCTAATTACATCAATTAGTTCAGCTAGTTTCATTTAATATAAATGTAAACTATAATACATTTTATTTTAATTGCAATTAGCATTACATTCAGTTTGCAATTAAGTATATTCTTTAAAGTATATTATTTTTGCAATAAGAAGTCTTTTTAAAAGACAAAAAATGTTTCAAAAAGAATTAGCTACAATATATGGCTAGTTTTGAATGGTCATCAATGAAGAAGCAGACTTTCTGCTAACATAATGGTGCAGTCACAGCATCTAACTGATGGATTTTTAAAATGTGCATCTATTTACAACTAATATTGTCACTAATTCCGCCACTAATACAAACCATTGCACAATCAAACAGGAGGAATCTTAGTTCTCTAATGAAAACTATCTTGGTTTTAAGTGTATGACCTTAAGTTACTTCGTAATCCAATCCAAGAAACCTTAAATAACCTTACTCAATTTTATATAATGAATTAAGCTAGATGTTAATGCTACGACTTCATGAAGTGATAACACTCATGGAAGAATCCTACAATCAAGTATTGCATACAATAATGCAGACTATTTCAACATACTTTCACAGATATAAGCCCTATTACTGATCCATTGTTCATCCCATGACCATCATGCTTCGGAAAACAATGTGAGTGAATGACTATGCATGCGTGTTTATATTGTACATCATTCTGAGTCTTAGTGTCTAAGTTTATATACAACTTATGTGCTTTTCATATATTTACAGTTTATATCCCTCAGAGTTCCATGAGTTATAATGGTAAGTGTGCCTTGGTGGGGCCTCGTTCAAAAACAACACGGCTGTTTATTAATCTTAGACCTGAGGAGAAGGAGTGGAGCATAACAGCAGTGTTTAAAAAAAAAAGAATGAAACATTTAATTATCCCACGTTTGTGAAGGGGCCAGCCTGTCGCTGAGGAGAGCTATAAAACAATGAGAAGGAGAGCGAGTGAGAGAGAGCATTCCTGCAGCACACAGCTGCCAAGTTGGAAGAAAAACCAACAACAAAAAGCGACTGGTTAGAAGCCAGGAGGAGAGCCAGAGAGAGGAGATCAGAGGAAAGAAGGAATATCGTGGCCACGTACACCGCAGTCCTTCAGCGTAAAAAAGCCTATAAACGAACGAGAGGAGATTGAGAAGATAATCAGCATACGAGGTGGAAACGTCATCTCTCAGTGGGACACGAGTGTCATACTGACACAGTTACAGATGAGGAACAAAAAGAAAGTAGGTCAAAGGCCAATCATAGGGACTGTCAAACTCCCACTCTCACACACATATGCACGCTTAACGTCTGCATTCATCCAAACTTATTTCAGCTTACAATGGAACTACAAACCACAAACAGGGAGTACGCCTACATCTGAATGATCAAAAAAGACACATTAGCTCTTTTCCAAAACCTACTAAGCTACATTAGCCTACTACCTACATTAGGCAGTTTTCACTGATGGCAGTATCCCAAGTGAAATGGAACTTCTGATTTGAAATGCACTTGATCTGAAATACTGTTGTTTAGAGTGAAATTCAAGCACTTTTCCAGCACTTGATCTTCGGGGGAAAAAAAGTAATTTTTCATTATTATTATTTATTTTTAATCACACTGGAAGTTCTAAGAAAAAAGATCAAGTGTTTTCAAGGACGTTATTCAAAATTCAAGCACATTCCAAACTTGGAAAACTCTGTTTGAACCCTGAAAACTCTACAAAGTCCAGAGCTCTGTGAATCATACAAAGAACTGGAACATATATTTATTTTAATTTGAAAAAAAAAGGGTATTATTTGGGTGCTTTCTACCTTTTTTCCATTATTAAATTAATTAGAATATTTATAATAAACATTTCTCATTTCTCCCTAGCAACACAATCAATGCACAAATTGGACAATAAAAAGTTGAAAAAAGTGCAGGTGTTTTTTTTTTTTTCCTTGGGAATCGAACTCATGACCTTGTTGTTACTGGCACCTTGTTCTACAGGTTGAACTAGAGCAAGAACATCTTGGTCAAGCACTGAGATTACAGTGCCAACTCATACACGGATATTAACACAGCAGTGGCAGTCAGTCTATAGAAACAGTATATCTACTATAGCCCAAAGTTGTTAGAGACGTTTTCTATATCTGGTTGGTAAAGTCCCACAGTTTCCAGAATCACAAATTGGATAACTGTCTTTTGAGGAAGTCTTTATGTTTATCCACTTACACAAACAGTTCATTTGCATATTAACTGCAAATTTGTGGCAATGTTTGCTAGAATACTATGAGGGAATTCACAGAAAATGAATGACTGTTAAGTGCTGTTTATTTGCTTGTGCACTAAAGCTAAATTATATTCATTAAAGGAATGTCACAAACACATTCACCACGTTATTGCTAATCACAGTTTTTCATGGGTCAAATGCAAAGTGCCAAAGAGCCATTTTTTTACTTTTTTGGCGAATGCATTTTTTCAAAAGAGCCATAGCTATCCGACCGTGAAAAGACCAGGTGTAAAGCCCTCCGAAACGCTTTCAAGACAGATTTAAATCAAATGCTCAAACCACATCAGGAGGTGGTCTGGGCCGCATTCCACATTAAACTGGACAAGTGTAAATGCATCTGGTTGTTGAAACCACATTATGTAAATTTTACTCCTCCCAAAATGCTAAAATAATAAACGTGTGAGAGCATTTTATAGGCTATATGACATGTTATAGCCAGATATGACAGCACTAATGCAACACGTGTCGCCGCGGATATCTTTTCAGCAAGCCGACATGCAAACATCCGCAAATGAAACAAACTCAACACACTGACGCTCAACACATAATCATCTTCATTAAAAGTACTAGGACAAAGTTATCTTTCCAGTGCTGATGCGGCGCTCTCTCCTGTTGCGGTCTTTGATCTTGAAATTGGCTGATGATAAATAAAATGCAGCGATTATCTGTTGCTTTCCTTGACGGGATCTCTGTTAAATTTAAATATAACGCGGGAATTGAAGATCAGATAGAAATCAGATAGATAGTGACCAGGTGTAAAAAGGCCCTAATGTCTCTTAACATCTGATTTTTAAAAGAGGAAATATGTGACCCTGGATCACAAAACCAGTCTTAAGGGTCAATTTTTCGAAATTGAGATTTATACATCATCTGAAAGCTGAATAAGCTTTCGACTGATGTATGGTTTGTTAGAATAGGACAATATTTGCCCGAGATACAACTATTTGAAAATCTGGAATCTGAGGGTGCAAAACTGAGAAAATCACCTTTAAAGTTGTTTAAATGAAGATTTTAGCAATGCATATTACTAAGCAAAAATTAAGTTTTGATATATTTACAGTAGGAAATTTACAAAATATCTTCATGGAACATGATTTTTACTTAATAGCCTAATGATTTTTGGCATAAAAGAAAAATCAATAATTTTGACCCATACAATGTATTTTTGGCTATTGCTACAAATATAACCGTGCAACATAACACTGGTTTTGTGGTCCAGGGTCACATATGTTCTGTGCAAACCAGACAGAGCAGAGCACCAGAGCTTTCAATAAAAGCATATGTTTCTGTCCACTCATTTTGAAACTTTCGATGCTCCTCTGAATGTTTTTTTTTGATCATCACCACTCATAGTTGTTGCTTGATTCTGAGTGTGCAAGTTTACCATAGAAACGTAAGTGGTTTGCCTTTTGTGTTGTGACGCTTAAACATTAATTTTGATTAGCTGTACAATAAAGAAATTGTAATTGTATTTTCTGCAGGGAACTGATTTCTAGTGAAGGTTATATTTTTTAACTGTAATATGTTAGTGAAAGGAGAGAGCTGCGAGCCACATAATTTTGGTCAAAGAGCCACAGGTTCCCGACCACTGCACTAGAGGATGCAGCAGACCAGTACAATCTGGCATACTTTACTGAGACCGTACAGCATCGCTACATTATTTCAGAATTAATGTTGTCATGATGAAAGGAAAATGTATGCAAACATTTAACCCTCAGAGACCTAAGAAGTGATATTCATTTAGAGGTGCAAATGTTCACCCCTATTTTTTGACCCTCTAACGCCCAGCATTGCATTTTTGCTCATTTAAAATAGGGGTGTAAATCGGATGGTTTGTCACGATACAATACGATAACGATTCTCATACCCAGCGATACGATATTTGCCGATACCTCAAAAAATTATACGATACGATTATGATTTGATTCGATACAGGAGTATATTGATCGCTATATCGATGTTATGATATTATATACATATTTTAAACAAACATCTACATTTTTATTAACTCACAAATGCAACCAAAATATATAACATGAACATTTATCTGAAATTTTCACATCCTGTACCTCAATTGGGACATTCACAACAAAAAAAATAAGCCTACACTTTTTTTTCTTTTTTTTTAAATAATAAAGAAAATAAATAACTGAAAAAACAATTCTGGCTGCTACTATGGGCTCAGTGCTATCGATGAATCGTTACACCCCTAATTTAAAATGTCTTTAATTTGTGTACATTCAAAATGTTAGGGTACACAAGCCTTTTCACATCACTAGACATACAGAAATTAAATCTATATGAGATGTCAAATGCTTGTATTAGTAAATACTTTGTAAAATAGATACATTTGTTCTAAAAGTGTTAAGAATTGTGCCATTCTGTGAGAGAGTTAGGGCCAGATTTACTAAACAGTAGTTAATTCCATAAAAGTGTCGATGGGAGGGGAAAATTCTGCGTGTGATTTACTGACAGTGAGCACATTAAAGAACACAGACGCAGCCAGATCATTTCCATAATGACCAGTGCAATCTACCAAGAACAGCGCAAATTAGCGCCTGCTTTAAGACATGCTTTTTTGGGGTGTTAAATAATGGCACAAATACCAGTAATTTGACGAGCGCAAAATGTTAGTGAATGACGTTGTGTGATTCATTTTAATACTCTCCTCCCATAAATTTAGCATCTGAAAGGGAAACTCCTACAAATGCATATTCAATAAGGTCAGGTGCAAAAATAATGGAGTCCACGCCTTTTCAGCTCTAATTCTTCACTGCGCTTCTTTAGTAAATCCTGACAGTACTATTTTAACACCAAAAAGGTGGTTTGCGCTGGCTCAAGCTGTTAGTAAATCTGGCCCTTAATATGCAAATTTCTTCCCACCAAATCTGTTGTTGTTAACAATTTTAGAGTGTGAGGTACTGTTATGTGTAGTTTTTACCTATATTTATTGTTATACAAATATTGCAATTCTGGTATGCTGGGTCTACACCGGAGGCGACCATTGTTGGATCACACCGCAAAGCAACCACTGCAAATCCATTTGTCACTCATTTCAAAGCACTTCCTTATTGAGCTTACATACATTTACATGTAAGTTCTTGCCAGATTATTTCAAGTGATTAATGTCATTTTAGAAGTCAAAAGCATGCTTGCACAACAGGAAATTTGAGAGAAATTAGACTTTTGGTCTGTTAACTACTTTTTCAAGAGTTGATTGACTCGTTTTGTGAGTCAGGTCAAACTGGGTGTGATGGCGTGTGAGACCCTAAGGCAAATTTAGCACAGATGAAACTGTCATACACAGGTGTGCAGATGCACTAATTCAAAATGCTGACATAACATAAGTGCTGAGGTGTACTGTTAAACAGGTAAAAGGTGCAATATTTCATTTTAACAGATCTGTGTGTGAATTCCAACCTTTTGTGTCTGTAAATGTACCCATTTATTTGGCTCAATTCTTGACAATTTTTAATCAAACTTGGGCACAAATGAGACGCCTGAACCATAGACACAAACATGTTGGCAGAATGCACAAATCCCAAAGTGAGACCTGCAAAATAACTCACAAGGCATGTGCCACTCCCCACGTCCCAGCATGCCTGAGGAAAGGGACCCGCTGTCGTGTGGCCTGGCGGTGGACGCAGCCATCTCGAGAAAGGAAACTGAGACTCGTCAGAGGCCCACAGACCTCACACTAAAATAGAGATAGATGACAGGAAGGCAGCCGGTGGCACACAGGAAAGAGAGAGTGTGCAAAGGGTGAAAGCAGAAGGGCTGTTCATACTTTCAGTGAAGCATCTGCACGAACACCCCAACGCTTCCCAGAAACACTGTCACCACTAAAACACACTGCTGAAGCAATATCAAACACCCCAGCAGTTTATGAGAGTGAGTAAGTAGTCATTTAGCAGACACTTTTATCCAAAAAGAATTTATTACTCTACTTATTATAGGGACCGTCTGCTTTGAACAAACAGGGGTTAAGAGTCATGCTCAAAAAGCTCTGGGGTCTGAACCTACAACCTTCTGGTTACCAACCCAAATCTTAAACCAATACACCACGTCACCCTGTGGAGCCAAGAAAGAGTCACTTTCAGCTTCAGATGCAACACCAAGTAGGCCTAATGCAAGTCACACATAAAACTGTGAAGAACTTACAACAAATCAGCAGTTTCAGTCTGATTTGGCTTTACATTACTATCAGTTTAGGAAAAACTTTAAAAATAACTAGAATTTTCCTAAATAGGCAGTTTTGACCAGAATAAGCTGGAAAGAAGACCTTATTGCATGTCGATAGTCTGGCTAGGTGAGACTAATTTCATGAATCTTTAAATGTGATGATACAGCATTTGAGTGAATAAACTCTGCACTACATGTTAAAAAAATGTGTTGTGAAATCGCTGAAATTCTCAGTGCTTCATCCAAAACTCTTTACTGGTGACTCATGACACCCACTGAGGCCAGACAAAAGAAAAAACATTTTCAAGGGCACGTTTCCAAAGATTCTTCATTTTAACAGTGGTGATAAAGCAGGAAGGTACAGATCAAGCAAGCTTGCACTTGAGTTGGTAAAGACATGCATATCCATTCTGCAATGTCAAATCCAGTTGAAGATCTCTAATTTGATTTACTGCATTATTATTCCTCTTCTCCATTCTTATTTTTAATTTGCTCCATATCTCTGCATCTCTGCCCTGCATAAATCATAATGAGGCTAATGGTTTTTGACATGACACATTTGGGCATGTCTGAACGGTGGCGTTAAGGATAACACAGTATTTAAGAGTAATGCACCCTGATACCAGTATGATCAGCTTGGCTTCTTGCTGAAAGAGAGAGGTGTCAACATCAGAGACCAGAGTGCACTAGAGTTGGAGAGGCCAAATCAGAGGATCCTAAACACCCTTAAACATCATGTTAAGAGTTACCCTCTTCCTAAGTGGGCAATTTTTAGCCAGCATAAGTTACAAAGTGGACTAGATGTTTTACAAAGAGCTAAAAGTCCAGTTCTGTGAGACTAAGAAAGCCCTGACTAAAGTCTGATTAGTGAGGTTGATTAGTTTTAGATTTTACTTATTTTTAGTTCTGATATTTCTAGTGGTGCTTTAATTAGCGTGACCTGTGACCGCATGCTTTGCTTCAGCTGTTGGACAGTTTGCACAGTAAAACACTCTCAGAAAGTTGCATCTTTAAACTCATCCTCCTGAAACATTCAACAGGCATCTTTGGCCACATTTTGCATTGTTTTTTTAGCATCTTGCGCAATGTGCTTCATGTTAAGACGTGCCAGGTTGAAAACAGTCACAAAAAAACTCAAGACCCCTTGCATTCAATTGTATTCTGTCAGGCTTTGAACGTAAGAACACTTCCTATCTGAACACTCCCTAAAAACACGTCTGATCAGGGGAATGTAAAGTAAAAAAGCGACTAGACAGTTTAAAAAATATAATATTATGTACTAATTATAAATTATTGTGATAAAGTATGTAGTTATGCACATCTCTAGCTGCTATGATGCATTTAATTTGTAAGCAGATAAAAAAAAATAAAATAAAAAAAAAAACTACTGTAGTTTGTGTGGTTGTTTGTAAAAAAAAATTTGTTGTTTTGTTTTTTATTAAGTAAAAGCTGAAGTGTGTAATTTCCAGCCATTTGCACCACTGAATGAAATAATAATTGCTTTTATCTAGCCTATAGCTCAAACAGTAGAACGTGGCACTAACAACGGCAAGGTCATGGGTTCAATTCCCAGAGAAAGCCAAAAAAAAAAAAAAAAAGTGTACCTTCGGATAAACGCAATTGCGTAAATGTAAATAACTGCTTTTTTCAAAAAGGTTTTCCGAACACTCTCCTTGTCCGCAATTGGTCTGACAAACAGATAGCCCCGCCCCCAATCTCACACTAATGGCTGAGTCAGTGTTGCCGTGCTGGGCTGGTCAGATTCTCAAACAAATAGAGCAATGTTTTGAAAGCACTAGTGTTTTACACTACTTAAGGGAATCAGCCTGGCTTAGTAATAATAGTCCTTTAATATTTATCTAGGGTAAAGTATTTTAACTTCAAAAAATGACACTTCAGCTTCAGAGGCTCTGTAATATCGTTTACAGCATGCAGAGCTCCAACGCTCCTCCCCGTGATGAACGTGGTTTGTTTAGCCTCGTTAAATTAGAACAAGAAAGACAGAGGGCCAGAAATACACCAACGCACATGCAGGCATATGCACAGCTGGCCTCTACGGAGTGATAAGGGCATTTGAGGTCAAACGGACTACAGAGAGAATGGCTGCCATGAGTTATAGGACTGACACACACACACACAGACATAGCGAGGGATGACAGAAAAAGAGATATATACAGACAGATAGAAACCACAATGGGGTGAGCCTGACAAAACAAGACATGTTCGACATACAGCAGTCACACGCAAACCAGCTTTTAGGGAAATGCCTTCCACATCAGCTATAATCACATGTCGTCAGACTTTTGAGAATCGGCATGAAGTCTGGTCTACATCGCCATTTATTTTGGTCAAGAAATGCCCACTCAAACAGGAAGAGGTTGTTTGATCGACATGTAAAGTGACCAACCACAGATTTTGAAGTTTGCTAATTAATTTTGTTTACTTGGTACTAAGTGACTGTGTAACTGTAAATATCTAATCTAATTCTGGAAACTTACAAAAGCTGCATTCTAACTCCCAGAAATTACACAAAGCAAGTCAATCAGAATAAAGCATGCTTTTTTTTCATTCTTTTGTGATGCATCATATGGTCCGTGTGAGGGCTGTCTGAGGCTGAGATTGAGAGCTAACAAAAGCATTACATAAACATCCAGCAACATGGTGCCATCATAAATGGCATTGTACAACATAGCAATGCAGTCTGAAGCTTTTCTGTTGCTTTATTTGACCACAAAACCCTTTCATTGCTTTCCAACTTCAGTTCATTTCAACCACAGATTGTTAGACAAAGGTTGTGTTAGGACACCCACACAACAGAGAAGGAGGAGCCACTGAGAACTTGGATAATCAGAATGGATAGACATTGAACTAGACTCTGAGTTACAGTCTTTCATGTGAATGAGTAGTAGAATTAAGTCTTTAGTGTTGATATCAGTGTGTGCGGGTGTCCTCATTTGTAAAAATGGTATAAGAAAGCAAATAAAGGTTTGTTGTTGTTGTGTTTTAATACACATTCAAAAGTTTTCTGTTTTTAAGATTAGGTTACAGTATTAATAATTAGCTGTATATTAAAAAAGTAAAAATCGATGGAATGTCACTGTTTAGATAGCTAATGTGTGTTAATGTTCACAAGCAAGAACACAATAAGAGAAAATGAATGATTCTGGTTCCAATTTAACTTAATGACTCCTGAATGAATGAATTATGAATTCAGAAACTATAAATAAATACAATTTTACTTATTTATTCATCTATTTAATTAGTTTTATTGTATTTTAATTAAATAAACAACTAAGGGCCAGATTTACTAACAGCTTGTGCCAGCGCAAACCGTCTTTTGGCGTTAAAATAGTACTGTCAGGATTTACTAAAGAAGCGCAGTGAAGAATTAGAGCTGAAAAGGCGTGGACAGAGTTATTTTTGCACCTGACCTTATCGAATATGCATTTGTTGGAGCTTCCCTTTCAGATGCAAAATTTATGGGAGGGGAGTATTAAAATGAATCACGCAATGCGATTTACTAACGTTTGCGCTTGTTAAATTACTGGTATTTGCACCATTATTTAACGCCCAAAAAAAGCATGTCTTAAAGCAGGGGCTAATTTGCGCTGCTCTTGGTAGATTGCGATGGTCATTATGGAAATGATCTGGCTGCGTCTGTGTTCTTTAATGTGCGCATTGTCAGTAAATCACACGCAGAATTTTCCCCTCCCATCGGCGCTTTTATGGAATTGTGCTCTAATGCTAATTTGCCCTGTTTAGTAAATCTGGCCCTAAATCTAATTCAAAAGCAGAAGATGTGAATCAGCAATAGCAATAGAAAAATAGTTATAAAAATATATAATATAACTTTAGAAATAAATTGTTCATTTTTGAATAACACATTTCCCAATTCCCAAAAGTAGACGCTAATCAGCAACAACAGTAATAAAATGGTTATTTTTTAACTGTTTTCAAATAAGTTTTAAAAAGCTAAATACAATATTTATTCATTATAGATTAGTACTTTTTTAGTACTTTTGCGGAAGCACCAAATAACTGATCCTACATTAAACTATATTAAACAACATGTAAATAGTACGAAAAGGTATATAGTATATTGCAAAAACTAAACTAAACAACAGAATATTTGGTAACATTTTAAACTATTGTTTACAATATTTTGAATGTGTATCTTTACTGACTGGTAGTTCATATGATAACTTAAGAAGACAACCTTACAGCATAACACATGAATATTGGTTTATTACAAGTCAGGTAACAGCAACAGTCTTGCGGTTCAGTGAGTCATTTTGACTGATTAATTCAAAAGAACATTCTCATAAGCATCACTGATTTGTGAGTCAGCAGAAAAATGTGTTACCTACTGATTTCCCTATATTATTTTACATCATTTTTGCACCATTTATTAAACAACGGCACTGTAGATTCAGCAGAAGTGCAGAAAACAATGTCAGAGCATTTTATTATGTTGTATCTGGATCTGAATCAATAAAAGAATGCAGATGTTCAAGAACCATTAACAAAACTGTCATGAAAACCATTTGGCTTTGGTATTTAAAAATAAACAACTGGTTTGAAATAAGAACAAGTTCTCAGTTCCCAAACCCTAAACACATGCGTTGGCTTGGAGCCATTATATCAACAGGTACGGTCTTCAGTAGCATCTGTCTAATTGAAGAAGAAATGTACAGAGAGCCGTGATTCCTGCCCCCCCCCCCACAGCAAATGGGTGTGTGTCAAGAGTGTGTGTGGGTGCAGATTTGGCCGCCCACCGCTGAACCCTTGGGCAGCATCGGGTGCATTCCTCGCATCCCTGTTTCCAATTAGCCTGGAAGAGCACTGCAGTACTGAGGGGCCATGAGAGCCGAGTGGAAACAATACTACTGCCGCGGTGCTAAGCCGCAATGTTCTGCGCAACATTCGCGTTTCACCTGGATTTGTTGTGGACCGGAAAAAGTTGGCTGTACATTTCTTGGTCATATTTCTCTTTCTTCATCAACCCTGTAAAAGAAAAAACTACTGCTACTAGACGCCATTATTGGCTACTGCATTGGCTACTGCACTGCACACTGCATTCACCAAAGGATCATTGCCGGCAGCGCCAAACTCAAAAGACCACCGTATTTACATGCAAATAAAGCACATTAGGCTTTGATGTTTCTACTGAATCTCGCGTTCCTAAACAGTTCAAAGTCAGTGTGTACATGACGAGAACAACGAATGTTTAATGGCGCAACCCAACAAGCTGGTCTAGTGCAATGCCGCCAAAACTTTATATTGCGCTGCCATACATCATAAACTAAACTCTGTGGTATTCTGGGCTACAATTTTTGTGTACAGACTCAAAAAAGCTACAACACATTAAATCCCACAAATATGCTTCTGAACATGCCATTAAATCATTTGTATGGTAATCCAAGCCGCTGTTTGTGTGCAGTTATTTGCTGCAAGAAAAAAATCCAGACTTGATGAACCTGAAAGAGTTGCGTTTAAACAAGTTTCAGTGTTTCTTGCTGCCAATTTTGCTGCTAACCTCACACACACACACACACACGCAGCATGCCACAGATGAGTGGTACAGCACCAGAGAGCTGGCTTGGCTTTCTGCTGACGGCAATGATCACAGACACCCCTGCCTGAGTGAAATCACAGGTGTGTAGCTGGCTCGCACTCCGTGTGTGTGAGGAGGGGTGTAAACATCATGAGAATGCAAACAACCTGTCTCAGATGTTAATGGTGTTTACTGTGGTATATAATGACTGCATGGTCTAATTCTTTGAGATCATCACTGAAAACATTGAGTGGTAGATATTTGCAGCAACAATACATTGTGCTCAGGGACTCTGTTAACCAAATTTGAGCAGATTTTAAAAACACGTTTTATTTAAAATGTTCTGTCGCTGTGATAAAAATGAAAAAAATAAATAAAAAAAATTAGAAATATCACTTAAAGAGACCAGAGTTCCAGTGTCTCGCTTTAAAAAAAAATGCAGAAAATGCCAAACGAGTAAGTAAATAAATAAGATGATATAATTGTATTTAGACAAATAAATAAGATATATATTTTTATTTAGGCAAATCAATCAATCAATCCAATTTTCCAGTTCTCAAAAGCAGACAATGCTAATCAGCATTAACGTTTGAAAAATGGAAAGAAAATATATATTTTTTTTTTCTAAATGCTTTAAAATAAATGTTGAAGTAATAACAAAAAAAATATGATTCATCCATTTATTAAATTTCATAACTCCTAAAAGTTGTAGTAGCAGAAGGAGGATAAAAAGTAGACTTCTACTGGAAATAGAAAACAAAAGAGTGTGTGTGTGTGTGTGTGTGTGTGTGTAATACTTTAAAAAAGTATTATTGCCATCATTGCTTGAATTGTAGGGATGTAATAATCCACGCAAAGCCGGCTGAAAATCAATGAAAATGTGACAATTCAAGTTGGGTGCAATTTTAGATGCCGTTTTCTCTTCATCTTGCCTCTGTATAATGGATATTAAAGTGCTTATAAGTGCAGCGTTTCTTTGTTTACAGCAGTAACCAAGGAAATGCTACACTGCTGCTGTTCCATAAGCGCCACCTACTGGCAGAGAGTGAATTTGCATTTTCATTCAGCCCATTTGCTGTTTTTGCTTTGTGCAGCGATGTATTACAGTATCTCACAAAAGTGAGTACACCCCTCACATTTCAGCAACAATTTTAGTATATCTTCTCAAGGGACAATACTGCACAAATGAAACTGGGATATATATTAGAGTAGTCAATGTGCAGCTTGTATAGAAGTACAAATTTACTGTCCTCTAAAAATAACTCAACATATAACCATTGTTGTCCAAATAACTGCAACAAAAATGAGTACATCCTAAGTGAACATGTCAAAACTGTGTCCAAAGTGTCAACATTTTGTAGGGGCACCATTGTTATCTAGCACTCCTGGGCATGGAGTTCACCAGAGCTGCACAGGTTGTTGCTGGCATCCTCTTCCACTCCTCAGTACCAGCAGCACTCATGCAGCCCCAGACCATGATGCTACCACCACCATACTTGACTGTAGGCAAGACACAATTTTCTTGGTACTCCTCACCAGGTTGTCGCCACACATGCTGGACACCATCTGAGCCAAACAAGTTTATCTGAGTCTCATCAGACCACAGGACATGGTTCTAGTAATTCATGCTCTTGGACAGGTTGTCTTCAGCAAACTGTTTGCAGGCTTTTTTGTGAGCCAGCTTCAGAAGGGGCTTCACTCTGTGATGACAGCCATGCAAACTGACTTGTTGCAGTGTGCAGCGTATGGTCTGAGCACTGACAAGCTGACCTTCCACTTCTGCAACCTCTAAAGCAATGCTGGCAGCACTCATGCGTCTGTTGTTTGAAGTCATCTTCTGCACCTGATGCACAGCATGAGGACCTAACTTCTATGATCGACCCTTGCGAGGCCTGTTCCGAGTGGAACCCGTCTTGGAAAACCTCTGTATGACCCTGGCCACTGTACTGTAACTCAGTTTCAGGGTGTTACTGAACTTCTTATAGCCTAGGCCATCTTTGTGGAGACCAACAGTTCTAATTCTCAAATCCTCAGAGAGTTCTGTGCCATGAGGTGCCATGTTGAACATCCAGTGGTCAGTATGAGAAAATTGTACTCAAAGCACTAAATTTTAACTGCTCTAAAACAAGATACACAAATTTGTATGGTCCTGTCAAGCAGACAAAAACACGAACATGATGAATAGGACATGTGGCTTTGCATGGTTAAATGGAGTATAGCTGTTATCACTTAGTGTGTACTCACTTTTGTTGCCAGCTTTTTTGACAATAATGGCCGTATGTTGAGTTATTTTCAGAGGACAGTAAATCTTCACTGCTATACAAGTTGCACATTGACTACTCTAAAATATATCCAAGTTTCATTTCTATAGTATTGTCCCTTGAGAAGATAGACTAAAATAGTTGCCGAAATGTGAGGGGTGTACTCACTTTTGTGAGATACTGTATGTAGCATAGTTTCACAAAGCTAAGGTCAGACCATTCTGTTTTTGCTTCAAATTTCGAAATTATACAATCTATTTTAAATCAAAAACTGCATGTGTGCAGCATCTGTTTGGATTGAGATTAAAATGCACTGGCTGCCTCTAATTTTAAATGGAAAGAGCACATCCAAAGGCTTAGTCTGTTTATATGAAGAGATTTATTGTATTTGTCTTATTTATTTGATTTGATTTGGAATTTATTTTACATTTTGTTTTATTATTCGACATACCAGTATTTCAATTTTACAAAGAAATGTGCAGCATTTTGTCTGAGAAATAACAAAAGGACACATTTTCATTTATAATTTGTCTTAAATTCATGAATTTGTCTTATTTTTTTTAAAACAACTGTGAGAATCTTATCGCATCGTGAGTTGAGTGAATCGTTACATTCTTCTTGAATTGGGATCAAGAGAGTGGTTTGGTCTGGGGCGGCTCAGACACCTGCATAAAGCACAGGGGACCCAATACATGAAAGGAAAGAATAGTGTTTGAAAGTCCCCAAATATATTTGTAGTAGCTAAGAAAATATCGACGGCATTAATCTGCTACAGTCCGTCCGTTCATGAAGTTCTCTCCTCACCTGCTTGAAGCCAAAAATTGGATGAATGTTAAAGTTGATATTGCCATATAACTGAGGTCAACAGCATGAAATGAAAACAACATGGAAGTATGTTATGTGATGAATGAACCTTCTTTCTAGTACATGAGAGAGTTAATCATCTACTACAACTGAGGGTACTGTAATAACAACCATTCTCATGCACAACCAATACTGATGAAACTTCATCATCTCTTTCTCACAGACACACAAACATACAGCTCACGGTCGTCTCTGTGCCTGCGTACATGCTTCAGTGCACATTAAATGAAGAAAATGCACAGCACTTGTGCCCGAGCAGAGCATACAGATGGCAGGATACAGTTCATATAGCCTGCACTAATGAAAGCCATATTATCAGTTAAATAATAGCAGACAGATCGGGTTTGCAGTAATTGAATGAGACTAGAGGGCTGTACATTGATCCAGGCAAAGTTTCAGCAGTTTTCAACTAGCTGATAAGACAATACTAATCGTTAACAAACACCTTGAATCATATAACACCCTGACAAACACCTACAACTCTTGAAAGGTCATGAACACAATGCACCAAAATTTGACGGCACCTTAAGACGCATAATTAGCATCTATGCTCATGCCCATTCAAACTCATATAAAAAAAAAGTGTCTTCGGATCACAGCACGCGGTCCGTAGTGTCAATCTGTGCGTGTCAAGTTTTGGCGTTAAAGCCAACATGAGAAGTGAAATCAAAGGAAGCACGTAGCCAGAGCGCTGCAGGGCTGCTGAAGAATTTAAACTGCAAACCTGACACTTACTGACAAGCTGACACTCGTCTGACTGGAGAACTGCTGTCAGTAACTTCTCGCTCTGTCTATGCCAATTCTCCTTCTCTCTGTCTCCAAATGGTATCTCATATTTAATCGGATTTAATTTCACTATCCGTGAGAAGAATGTCCTCATGTAACAAGAGCTCACAGTATCAAAATGATTTTGGAGGCACTGTAGAATTAATCTTGAATATTGCAATCATTTTAATGCACTTTTTAAATACCCATTTAGGGCCAGATTTACTAAACAGGGCAAATTAGTGTTAGAGCGCAATTCCATAAAAGCGCCAATGAAAGGGGAAAACTCTGTGTGTGATTTACTGACGATGCATTTAAAGAACACAGACGCAGGCAGATCATTTGCATAATGACCAGCGCAATCTACCAAGAGCAGCGCAAATTAGCACAAACGTTAGTGAATCGCGTTGTGTGATTCATTTTAATACTCTCCTTCCGTAAATTTTGCGTCCGAAAGGGAAACTCCTACGAATGCATATTCAGTAAGATCAGATGCAAAAATAACTGTCAGTTTCAAACAATGTTTGAGATTTAATAAAATTTAGTACGATCACTTATTCTTGTATATATTGTAATAAGTACAGCTCAGAATAAGTATGCTTCATTTTTACATAAATATATGTTAGGCTGAATGATGATGGAACATTATTTTGAGGTTTTATTTTCCAAAAGTTATTTGAAAAATTAAAGTAAGACACTTTACTTGCATTTAATATGCTTTCTATGTATATAAAATCACTTTTGTAAATAAAATTTGATGTGGACACCAAAACGGGATGTCTCATCTTTGAACCATATAGTATAAACGTGTGCAGCACGTAAGGCTGCAATTAACAATTATTTATTTTATTTCATTAATTAATCTTCTAATTGGAAAATATAATTAATAGATTAATGTAGTTATTTTTCTTTCCTCAATAAATCTTTTGATTAACTTCTGATTAGTCAATTAATCCTTTAGTTAATTTGCCAATATTTACATTCTGACATCTTTCATACATAATCTTTCAACGATATATTACAGCATTTTCACAGAAAAAAATATAATAACATAATATATATATATATCTTTTTTTTTTTACGTTTTGTTATGTTGCAGCCTTATGTTAAACCACTTTAAATTACTTTTTTTTTCCACAACAATCTACACTCCACACACCATAATGACAAAGCAAATAACAGGTTTTTAACATCTTTGCAAATTTATTA